>JZKD02S0551004.1:151643-173122 GCA_000966675.3 Picea glauca
CAAGCCAAGAAGGATAATAAATTATCACCAAAGTACTATGGCCCTTATAAGGTGTTGCAAAAGATTGGTACTATGGCATACAAATTGGAGCTGCCTGCATATTCATGAGTACACCAAGTTTTCCATGTTTCATGCTTAAAGAAGGTTATAGGCAACAAGATCCCAGTTCATACTATATTGCCAGAACTTGACGAGGAAGGAAAAATCATATTGGAGCCTGAAGCCATAACTGACACAAGAATTTTCTAGCTGAGGAATAGATCCATTTTAGAGTATCTCATTAAATGGAGGAAACTACTAGCTGAAGATTCCACTTGGGAAGATGAGTCTTTTATACAGAAGCATCTAGAGTTACTCAAGCATTGCAGACGACACTTGTCTCAAGGGGTGGGGAATGTTAAGTCCTAATATTGGCTCATTACCCCTTAATTGAGACATATTATATTAGTAATGTTATGTTATTTATGTCGGCTTTAGGCGATTAGTTGTAATTATACCTCCGAGTCTCCTATATATACCAAGGAAACATTTTCATTTTGAATCATCTTGTACTTGAAAATTTAAGTGGGGTAAAAGGAGGTTTCCTCCTCGAAGATGCTTATTATCTGAAATTATCTCTTTTTCAAGGCGTTGAGTACTTTTTTTGAGGTTTTTCTATGCTATATTGATATTTGGTTCCTAACATTCCCCCCATGAGACAACCATCTTGGTTGGTTGTTATCTATCTTTTATGTGCAAATTTTTGTTTCATTTACTTCAGTTTTTCCAGATAAAATAACTAAAATCTCATTGTTTGTCTGCAAGGATACAATTCGGTCACCTACTCTGCTTCTCCTAAGTGGTTGGGGACCACCTAAAGACCTATTTGAGGCAAAGGGGCCAGCAGGACAACGAAGAAAAAATATCAAATCTGATCGGTAAATCTATCCAATCACTCTCATATTCACCTTACATTCACTAGCACTCATTCTAAAATTTTGGCACCCATACCCATGTTGATATGCTTGGTTTGTGTGGATAGTTTCAGTAGTTTACTTGTAAATTTTTGTTTATAAAACATGATCTGTACTTTTGTATATCATCATCACTATTTCAAATTCCAATCAGTAAACTTCAAATCCCCATACAAGGAATCAATTGGGGATTTCATGCACATGGAGGCCTTGCCACTCGCAAAGAGCCTCAAACCATTCCTTTGGGTTGAATGGTATAATTGTTTACTTGTAAATTAGTTGATTTTGTCATCTTTTCATTGTATATTTTTTCATTCACTAATCTATAGGTGGTTGCCCCTAAAAGGGGCCATGTAAAAATCAACAAGCTAAATACACAAAAAAAACCACAAAAAAACTTGAAAACAAAGCAGGGGTCCACCCCATACACTAAAAACAAAACCTATACTATTTAGGTATATACATACACATATTATTTAGCCGTGAAATATATGTCAGATACATATTTACTCGCTCTTTGTATAAAGGTTTAGATAGATTTCAATTCATTGACTAGGAGGGATGCTTGTGAAAGCAAGACATGACCTTGCCACGTGGATGGCTTGGTCCTTTATTTCAACCAATTTCAATTTTATAGGACACTAAGAGTCAAAGCCAGGGATTCTTCGTCAGGAGCCCCTCAAAAGTTGTCTAGTTAGTATAAATCGAGTGGTCTTTCCTTAGTACCACACGACCAAGGGGTTGAATAGCTCAACTTGGTTGGACTACTACTCTGCTTAGTTAAGCTCAGATAAAACTCCCTCTAGGGTGGTCCTGGGCCTCTTCCTTTTCACAGGTATCCTTCTTCCATCCAAGCGGCTTTAAGAGCCCGAAAGCGCTAGTGACGAGAAATGGCTAATCCATGCTTCTCTGAACTACATGGGGCACTCTTCAACCTAACCATCGTGGTCTACTAAGACTACTATTCTTATACTGGTTGACACAGTTCTAGGATGTGTTTTCCTGATCGAGATAGCATTGAAAATAGTGTGGTGGTCAAGGCACATGTTAATAACAAAAAATTCACCAATAAAATACATTTAAAGTCAAACCTTTTGTCAGTCCACCCTTCATCTGTGAACTGAAATTGAAGTTATAAGTACTCTCCCAAACATAGCTTTAACAACTTGTAAAAAGGTTGTCCATCTTGTTTTACAACCCCCCTCTTGATTTGGAAATTTTCCGGGATCACTTCCCGGGTCACCCTGCGGGGTACCAAACCATTATGGGCTTGTTTCCCTATCTTAAAGCCTTCGAACAACTTCTTGTTCACAATTTAAAGCCATCTAAAAGGACTTGGCTGTAGCTTTTAGTCTCACATTTCACCCTTATTTTTCACTTTTTCACTTGAGGCATCGATTGGTTTAATTGTCTAGGACCTCAGTTTACCCTGGGAACCCATTCAGGGCCATTTTCCAACGATTTAAGGGAGCAAACAACTCATTGTTCTCTTTGTTTAGTTCATTGTCCTAAAAATCAATGAACTTATTTTCATTCTATTGTCCATAATTTTCACCCCCTAGGCCATTTTGTCCATCTAGGAAGCTGAGGGAAGACAAAACCCAAAGTGGTTGGTCCTAAGTAAGACTTCTTGTAAGTCTTTCACCTCTCCTTTCCCCCCTTCATTATCGCCTCAGACGAAGGACCATCTGAGGTGCAGGTAGTCTCTGCCTCATGCTGAGCTATCAAAGAGGTTGTAACCGGCTTCACAACTGGATAGGTCGGATCTATCCCAACATACATATTTTGATTATAACACAAGTAGAATTTATTTCTTAATAGTAGAAGTTTTAGGAACCCTCTCACTACAACAAATCCTTTTGAGTTTCTCCCATTTTTTCTACCTTTTTTTCTTCCAAAGTTGGTTTTAGTGTATTTTTCTCGATTTTTTTGAAAAAATCGGCGCTATTTATAGGGATGGAGTTATTTTTGTTTTTTTTGCGCCGACCACAAAATTTAGGCGCTAATAGCATCGAAAATAGCGCCCTAGTTAATGCTAGGAATAACGCCCCCTTTATCACCGAAAATAACGCCCCATTCAGTGTCAGAAATAGTGCATGATTTAGCGCCCCATTTAGCGCCAAAAATTGCACTAGAAGTAGTACCAAATATAGCGCCAAATTAGCCTAAATAGTTAATTAGTTGAGGTGTTGGGGGTTAAGTGGATAGGAGATTTGAGGATTATGGGATTTAGGGATTTGGGGTACATGGATTAAGGGTTAATGGATTATAGGTTAGGGTTTAAGGGATTAAGGGTCAAGAGATAAGGGATTTGGCACTTATCGGTTAGGTAGTTTAATGGTTAATGGATTAGGGATTATGGGCTAGGGGATTGATGTTTAAGTGCTTAAGGCATAGGGGTTTATGGATTAAGGGATTAGGAATTAGTCTTTAAGTGTTTAATTGTCTATGGTTTATGGGTTATTGGATTTAGGGATTTTTTCTTAAGGGATTAGTGATTAACTAAGGTTGAGGGATTAAGGGTTTAGGGATTAGAGATTAAGGTTTTAAGGGTCAATGGATCAGGGGTTACGGGAGTTAGGGATTGTCAGAACTCTCTTGAAATTTCATGGAACCTCTTCCAACATTCCAATCACCAACATCATCCACCAATGTCACACAGTGAGAAGTGAATGGGGAGAACGTTGAAATTTATTCAAACTGTTTCTTAGACTATACAATGTCTTGACAATATGCAAGGGTTTCAAGAATCAAGGTTGCATGATGTCCCCACATAATATTTGAGATCATCCACATTTTCATCAATGTTCATCATGCAATCTCATAGTCCTTATTCGCCATTCACATCTACATAATTCTTGTCAAAACTCTCTTAAAATGTCATGGAACATCTTCCAACACGCTCATAACCAATGTCATCCACCAATGCCACATGGTGAGCAATGAATTGGGTTTAGCATCAGATGTAGCTACATAGTTAATTAGTTGAGGTGTTGGGGGTTAAGTGTATAGGGGATTTTAGGATTATGGGATTTAGGGATTTCAGGTATAGGGATTAAGGGTTAAGGGATTAGGGGTTAGGGTTTAAGGGAGTAAGGGTAAGAGATAAGGGATTTTTCACTTACAAGTTAGGTATTTTAATGGTTAATGGATTAGGGATTATGGGGTAGAGGATTAATGTTTAAGTGATTAGGGCATAGGGGTTTACAGATTAAGGGATTAGGGTTTAGGGTTTAAGTGTTTAAGGGTCGATGGCTTAGGGGTTAGGGGATTTATGGATTTTGAGTTCATGGATTAGTGATTAACTAAGGTTGAGGGCTTAAGGGTTTAGGGATTAGGGATTAAGGATTTAAGGGTTAATGCATCAGGGGTTAGGGGATTTAAGGATTTTTTAGAACTCTCTTCAAGTTTCATGGAACATATTCCAACATGCCAATCACTAATGTCATCCACCGATGTCGCATGGTGAGCAGTGAATGGGGCCAACATTGAAATTTCTTCAAACTGTTATTGTATGCGTTGAAATTTGACATGGTTAGACTAGACATATGCCTTGATGGTATGTGAGGGTTTCAAGACTCAAGGATTCCTGATGTCCACACATAATCTTTGATATCATCCACATTTGCATAAACGTTCATCATGCAGTCTCATTTTCATCATTTGTCATTCACATCTACGTAATCGTTATCGAAACTCTCTTGTAATGTCATGGAATGTCTTCCAACATGCCCATCAACAATGTCATCCACCAATGACACACAGTAAACAATGAATGGGGTTTAGCATCGGATGTGCCTAAATAATTAATTAGTTGAGGTGTTGGGGGTTAAGTGGATAGGGCCGACTTTGAGGATTATGGGATTTAGGGATTTGGGGTACAAGGATTAAGGGTTAAGGGATTAGGGGTTATGGTTTAAGGGATTAAGGGTCAAGAGATAAGGGATTTGGTGCTTATGGATTGGGTATTTTAATGGTTAATGGATTAGGTATTATGGGCTAGGGGATTAATGTTTAAGTGCTTAGGGAATAAGGGTTTAAGGATTAAGGGATTAGGGATTACATTTTAAGTGTTTAAGGTTCGATGGCTTGGGGGTTAGGGGATTTAGGGATTTTGATTTAATGGATTAGTGATTAACTAAGGTTGAGAGCTTAAGGATTTAGGGATTAGGGCTTAAGGCTTTAAGGGTAAATGAATTAGGGGTTAGGGGTTAGGTCGAAATTTGACATGGTTAGACGAGACACCGACCTTGATGGTATGCGAGGGTCCCCATTTTCTGTTGTAGATGGAAAAATTTCTTAAGAAGAAATTGTCCCCATTTTCTATTGTAGATGGAAAAATTGTTGCGTGAACATGTGATGCAGGAGCATCACCATCAAAAATTAAAGAGGCCAGGTGAAGGACAACTCAACACCCAATGCACAAATTTCAAATTGTTTTTGAATTCCAAGGAAGGCGCGTTTTTTTGTTTTGAAAGGATTGTAATTTAAATATTTCAAATGTTTTGAGGCTTGAGTCATCACACAAGGCCGCCGAGGATTGTAATCGTTTGAATTATTAGATAAGGTTGTACAGATACTGAGTATTGACTCATATCTAAATGTAATTTCCATTCAATGTATTAGTCCTTAGTAGATTAATGTAATAACTATGATAGGATAGATCTAAGGTAGTCTGGAGGGAAGGCTCGAGAAGCCCCTCGATGTATAAATATATGTATTGTATGCCCACATGAGGTTGTTGAATGTTATTGTTGTTGCTGCTGAAAGAGCTATTGAATCTCATGAAGAGTTGCAGAGAGGTGTATGGGTCCATGCACATATTTGACTGAATGAATACAAGAAGAGAGGTTTGATTCCAAATGTATGGTGTTGTGTTCATATGGATTATCTAAGTACATGTGATGTTTCTTTATGTTCTCTATGTTTTATCTGTTTATGTATATTTTATGCATGAATATGTTTTTCATGGTTAAGTGTGGAAAAGTTTGATGTTTCTATAAGTTTCATTTGTTTTCTCTTATGAGATTCGTGGTGCAAGGAGTGCATAGTGCTTGCATGGAGTGTGTAGGCCGAGTTGAGATCGACTCAGGATCTCAGAAGAGATAATGTGAATTTACGGTGAAAGTGCAAGGAGTGCACAGTTGCTCAGTTGAAGTGCAAAGAGTGCACAATTATTTAGAGGAGAGAAAAGATTGGAGAAGACTCATGCAAGGAGTGCATCGGGAAAAAACTTTGTTTAAGTGTTGAGGAAGTGTTAGAGGAGACGAGCGCAAGGAGTGCGTAAGGGAGTTTTTTTCCAAAAATCTCTAAGTCCAAAACTTCCCAGAAGTTCAAAGGATGTAAGGAGTGAGCCAGGGGTCTATAAACCTCGAAGGAACAAAGATCAGAAGAGATAGTGAGTACAAGAATTCTGCAAGAGGGACTTAGAAAATTTCTAATTCAAAAGTTTTAAAGTGCCATAGGAGTGCAGAGGAGGGCGTCGGAGATCCTATATATCTCGTGCAGTCAAGATAAGGAAGGATAGCGGTTATAATATTTAAGGAGGAGCATATTCATTATTTTAAGAGTCGAACGAATGAGATATGCTCAGGAGGATCCATGGCCTGTTGTCACCCTTAGATATGGAGAAGCAGTGTGGGGTATAACCCTATAAGTCATTAAGACATTGTGTGGTTGGAGAAGTCGTGGATTGAGTTCAAAGGAGAGGTTATCAAGGATCAAAGATCTACGGTCAAGATCCATTCGAGAGGTTGCAGGAGAGAGGAAAGTCATTGGACCAGTAGTTGCAAGAGGTTTAATCAGAAAAGTCCTTCGAACTTCATACATTCGAAATATTTGGCGTGTGGAGAATTCGGGACCCCTGAAGTCCCGGAGGATGGAGTGAATCGTGTTTGTCCAAAATCCAAGGAAATGTGTCTTGAGATCATGTACTCCGATGAATTATCACTTAAGAAGAAGTTAGGAGTGGAGGAACCCTTGAAGTCCTGAAGACCCAGAGTTCATCTGGGCCATCCATTGGAGAGGACATGCATCACCAGATTAGGAGATCCAAAGTGTAAATACTTCGGGAAAATAGTGGGAAGAGAAAGTCGATCTCTCTGGAGTCCAGAAGTCCGTAGTTGATCTAGACCGTTGATCACATGGAAGACACATGGAAAAAAATATGGAGGTTCGAAGTTCTAGCACTCCGGGGAAAATATAACATAATTTAGTTTGGACTCCTGAAGGCCTGAAGGCCAGAGTCAATCCCAAACGTCCATTGGAGAAGATACGTGGAACATGATCACGTAGTTCAGGAACTTGGCACATCGATAATTTTACGTCATTCTGTATACAGGGATAAAATCCCCGAAGGCATCCTAGTCGTTGATCTAGAAGGGGACAGGTGGAGGAGGGATAATCATTCGACGTTTCGACGTCGAGAGATATGAGAAGTCGTGTCATTTGAAGACCAAGGAAAATCACTGAAGCCCGAAGGGAATTTATTTGAATCGTCCATTGGTCGGAAAATCTTGGACCGTCGATCTAAGACTCAGAGAAATTACCTTTTCGGTGATCCAAGAGATTTGGGGAAATTTCATTGTGAATAAATCGCCGAAGCTCGAAAACATAATCTGATCCATTAATATTTCTGCTCATTGTGGACCGTTGATCTAGATGCTTAGTGTTCGACAGTTCATGGAATTTGTGTTGGGAGATAAGAGGATAGAAAGGTCCTCAAGTCCCGAAACTTTCATAGGAAGAAGCTTTGGCCCATGGGTTTGGTACTTGTTCTCCAAGGAGGCTTTTCCAACACTCTAAGACTCCTGAAAATGAAAATTTTCATCCGGGAAGAAGTTTTTAGGACCAGTGCATTAATATTTTAGGATTGGAGGGAGCCTGTGAGCTAATTTAATCTCCCGACTAGAACAATCCTAGATTGGGAGGTGATGTGAACCTTGGTAGAGGGTGGGGTTTTCGTCAAGTGGTATCAGAGACATAATTAAGCTTTGTAAGAGAAGAAGACAACTTGAAACCATGCCACCAAGAAGACAGAGGGAAAGACCTGTAGCAAATCCATCCATGGAAGAAGAGATGAGTCAACTCCGTGTAAGATTAGATGCGATGGAGACAACGCAGAGGATAGAACCTAATGCTGGTGACATCAGTGAAGTTGAGAGTGAAGAGATAGAAGTTGAAGGAGAAACATAAGGAGACATTGCAGAGGAATGCTTATTGAAATATGCTGCAAAAATGGGATCTAGAGAAAAAATGGAAATCCGTATGTATGAAGGAAACTTGGATGTTGAGGAGCTGTTGGATTGGATAAGAGACTTACAAAAGTACTTCGATTATGAAAATATTGAAGATGAAAATAAGGTGAAGCATGTTATTACCAAATTGAAGGGACATGCAATGCTATGGTGGGATGAATTACAAGCCAACAAAAGGCACAAAGGTAAGCAAAAGATAAAAAATTGGGATAGAAGGGTAGCTAAATTGAAAGATAAGTTCATACCCAAAGACTATCAGATCAATATGTTGAGGAGATTATAGAACTTAAGAGAGAAGGGATTTTCAGTGAAAGAATGCACTGAGGGGTTTTACAGATTCAACATTAGAGTAGGACATCGAGAGAGTGATGAGGAAAAAGTTTCCAGGTATATCGATGGCTTGAGATATGAAATTCAAGAGGAAATCAATATGATGAAAATGAGAATGGTGGAAGATTCTTATCAGTCAACATTGAAATAAGAGGAGAATTTGGCCAGAAAACAAAGCCAACAAATCATAAGAAAGAGTCCAAGCAGAGGCAAGGGAACTGTCCGAGAGAAGTTCTAGAAACCAAAACCTGAATTAGGAAAGTATCACAGTCATACAGAAAGAGGATGAAGTTCCAGAGGTGGACACCATGGTGGAAGAAAATATTTTTCTTGAGGAAGAGGAAGAGGCAGAGGAGGAGAAGTGAGATGTTATGCCTATGGAAAGACAAAGAATATGTCTTGGGAATTTCCCAAGAGGAAGAATAAAGAAGGAGGTGGAGAATCTCACATTTCCGAGGCTCAAAGAAAGAATGTTGAGGCAGAAGCAACGGAAGATGGGAAGTCCCTCATGATGAGGAAATTTCTCTTAAAACTAGAGGAAGAAGCAAAAGAGCCAGTTCAAAGGAACAGTCTTTTCAAGACTACTTACAAGACCAAGGACAAGGCATGCAAGGTGATCATAGAAAGTGGGAGCACTGATAATTTGGTATCCACAGAAATGGTGGAAACGATGGAGCTGGAGACAACTGCACATATAAATTCGTAAAAGTTATCGTGGCTACAGAAAGGACACCAAGTCATGGTAAGCCGACAGTGGAATGTTGAATTAAATATAGGAGGTTACAAAGATGAGATTTTGTGTGATGTAATACCCATGGACATTTTTCATGTTCTATTGGGAAGACTATGAAAATTTGACAGAAATGTCATACATGATGGGCGAAAAAATACTTACACCCTTGAGAAGAATGTTTGTACACACATGTTGTTGCCAATGGAGGATAAGAAAGAAAAGGAAGAAGCTATCCCAAGAATACTTGTCATGAGTGGGAAGGAAATCTTGAATGAATTCAAGAAGGAACATGAGATGCAGTTTGTTGTGGTGAGAAATCCCAAAGTCATCCTTACAAGTACTTTTGTGGATGATCTTCCTGAAGAAATTAAAAACCTATTGGATAATTTTTTTGATATTGTGGTGGATGATTTACCTCGCTCTTTTCCACCCATTAGGAGTATCAGTCATCACATTGAACTTATTCCAGAATAATTTTTTCCAAACAAAAAAACATATAGGTTAACACCTCAAGAAAATGAAGAGGTAAAGAATCAAGTCCAAGAATTGTTGGGTAAGGGTTTGGTCAGAGAGAGTTTGAGTCCATGCACATAACCAATTGTGTCGAGTCCGCAGAAAGATGGAGGTTGGAGAATGTGCACAGATTCTAGAGCCATCAACAAGATTACCATCAGGTATATATTCCCTTTACCCAGAATGGATGATTTGATGGATTGATTGATTGGAGAAAATTGTTTTGCCAAGATAGAGTTGAAGAGTGGCTATCCTTAGATAAGAATGAGAGAAGGAGATGAATGGAAGACAACATTCAAGACAAATGAAGGATTTTATGAATGGATTGTTATGCCATTTGGATTAACAAATGCCCCAAGAAAATTCATGAGATTGATGAATGAATTACTCAAAGACTTCATAGGTAAGTTTGTAATTGTGTATTTGGATGATATCCTAGTCTTTAGTAAAATTGAAGAAGAGTAGTGAAGGCATTTAACATTAGTAATGAGGAGGTTGCAGTAGGAGAAGTTGCTAATAAATTTGAAGAAATTTTCTTTAATGAAGAGAGAACTCATATACTTGGGTTTTTTCATCTCTTCAAATGAATTGAAGATGGATCTAGAGAAGGTGAGGGAAATCAAAGAATGTCCTTCTTTAAGAAGCATATTTGAGGTGAGAAGCTTCTATGGATTAGCAAGTTTTTATAGAAAATTTATTAGGAATTTCAGTGGAATTTGTGCACCTATGATGGACACCATAAAGAAAAATCATAAGTCTTTTAATTGGACAGAGGAAGCTGAAAAAATATTTAGAGTATTAAAGGAGAATATAACAAAACAACATATTTTGGTTTTGCTAGACTACAAGAAGATATGTCAAGTGAGGTACGATGCAAGTGGAGTAGCTATTGGTGCAATCTTAAGCCAAGACAATAAGCATGTTGCTTATTTAAGTGAGAAGTTGAATGACACTATGATAAAGAGTTTTATGCTATAATACAAGCTCTGAAAAAGTGGAGGCACTATCTCATTCCAAAGGAGTTTGTCTTGTACAATGATAATAAAGATTTACAATTCATAACTAGACATGGGGAGTTGAACCAAAGATATACTAAATGGGTAGAATTCATGCAAAATTTTACTTTTGTTATCAAGCACATTAGTGGCAGCGCTAAAAAAGTTGCTAATGCTTTGAGCATGAGATGTCTGATTATGTGGGAATTTAAAGTGGATACCTTAGGGTTTGAACACCTTAAGAAAATGTATGATGAAGATCCATATTTTAAAGAGGCTTATGAAGCATGTGATAATCATTTGCTAAGGGAAAAAATCCAATGGATAGAGTATCTAATTCAATATGGACTATTTTTCAAAGGAAGCCAACTCTGTATTTCAAAATTCTCAATGAGAGACAACCTTTTGAAAGAAAAACACAATGGAGGATTGGCTGGAAATTTAGGCCATGAAAAGACTTACGCACAACTGAGTTCTTCATACCATTATCCAGGTATGAGATCTGATGTGAAGAAATTTGTGGACAGATGCAGATTTTTCCAGTATGCAAAAGGGAAGTAGCATAAAACTAGTTTGTATTAGCCATTGCCTATTCCATACAGGCCATGAGATGAAATAAGCATGGGCTTTGTGTTGGGATTGCGTAGAAACCAGAGGGGGATTGATTCCATATTTGTATTGGTTGATATATTTTCAAAGATGACACATTTCATACCATGCCAGAAAATCGGTGATGCTACTCACATAGATTTTTTTTTTTTCAAGGAGGTTGTGAGATTGCATGGCTTGACCAAAAGTATAGTCTTAGACAAAGATACCAAGTTCGTGGGACAATTTTGGAGAACCCTATGGAAAATGATAGGGACAAATTTGTCCTTCAGTTCAACATATCACCCTCAGGCAGATGGACAGACTGAGGTAGTAAATCGAATCTTAGGGAATTTGCTGAGGATTTTGGTCACTGAACATCATAATCAGTGGGATCAGATTCTTCCCTAGGAATAAAAAGTGTATGGAATGCATTTGAGAGGAATTTCAGAGTTAAGGGATTTGAAACATGATGAGTTCAGAAGTGCAAGAAAAGAAGACTTTGCTGCAGAGATGCAAAATCTTCATGATCAGATAAAGAGACAACTGCAAGAGAGCAGTTAGAAGTATAAAAGACAAGTTGATAAGAAAAGGAGAGAGGTTCATTTTGAAGTTGGAGATCAAGTTTTAGCACACCTGAGGAAAGAGAGGTTCCCAAGGGGAACATATAATAAATTGAAGATGAATAAAAAAGAACCATGTAAAATCCTCAGAAAGTTTGATGCAAATGCATATGAGATTGAGCTGCTAGAGTATGTGGGAATATCACCCATATTCAATGTTGCAGACATGTACCCTTATAGGATGCATGATATAGGAGGATAAGATGATCAACAAGAGATTCAATGGGAAAGGAAAATGCCAACAGTAGAAAAGACAAAAATGGAGAAGATCATAGATCAAAGGATTGGTAAGAAGACCAAGAGAAAGACTTATTTTGAGTACCTGGTGAAGTGGAAGGGTCACCCAATAGAGGATGCTAGTTGGGTAATTGAACCTAACATTCAGAAGCATGGAAAAATAGTGCAGGAGCTCATGGATAAGAGTCCATGAATTTTTTACTAGAGGAGTATGATGCAGGAGCATCACCATCGACGAGGCCAAGTGGAGGAAAAATCAACACCCAACACAGATATTTCAATTGTTTTTTGAATTCCAAGGAGGGTGCGTTTTTATGTTTTCAAAGGATTGTAATTTAAATATTTTAAATGTTTTGAGGCTTGAGCCATTACATAAGGCCGTCGAGGATTGTAATCATTTTAATTATCATATAAGGTTGTACAAATACTGAGTATCGACTCATGTCTAAATGTAATTGCCATTCAATGTAATAGTCCTTAGTAGATGAATGTAATAACTATGATAGGATAACTCTAAGGTAGTATGGAGGGAAGGATCAACAAGCCCCTCGATGTATAAATATATGTATTGAAATCCCAAATGAAGTTGTTGAATGTTATTGTTGTTGTTGTTGAAAGGGTTGTTGAAGCTTATGAAGAGTTGTAGAGAGTTGTATGAGTCCATGCACATATTTTACTGAATGAATTTGATTCCAAATATATGGTGTTGTGGTCATATGAATTATCTAAGTACATGTGATGTTTCTTTATCTTCTCTGTGTTTTATCTTTTTATGTATATTTTATCCATGAATATGTTTTTCATGGTTAAGTGTGGAAACCTATGATGTTTCTGTAAGCTTCAGTTGTTTTCTCTTCTGAGATTCCTAGTGTAAGGAGTGCATAGTCCAAGTCGATATCAACTCAGAAGCTCAGAAGAGATAACGTGAATTTACAGTGGAATTGCAAGGAGTGCATCGTTGTTCAGTTGAAGTGAAAAGAGTGCACAATTATTCACAGGAGAGAAAAGATTGGAGAAGACCTGTGCAAGGAGTGCATCAGGAAAACACTTTGTTTAAGTGTTGAGGAAGTCTTAGAGGAGATGAGCGCAATGAGTGTGTAAGGGAGAAGTTTTCCAAAAATCTCTAAGTCCAAAACTTCTCAGAAGTTCAAAGGCAGCAAGGAGTGCGCTAGAGGTCTATAAACCTTGAAGGAACAAAGCTCAAAAGAGATAGCAAGAACAAGAATTCCACAAGAGGGACTTAGAAAATTTATAAGTCAAAAGTTTCAAAGTTCCATAGGAGCGCAAAAGAGGGCGCCAAATATCCTATATATCTCGTGCAGTCAAGCTCAAGAAGGATAGTGGTCATAATCATTAAGGAGGATAAGATTCATTATTTTAAGAGTCGAACGACTGAGATCTTCCTGGGAGGATCCGAGGTCTTTTGTCACCCTTAGATATGGAGAAGCAATGCGGGGTTTAATCCTGTATGTCATTAAGAATTCACCTATTTGGATAAGTCGTGGATCAAGTTCAAAGGAGAAGTTATCAAGGATCAAATATCTACGATCAAGTTCCATTTAGGAGGTTGCAAGAGAAAGGAAAATCATTGGATTTGTTAGCAATAGAAGTCACCTTCAGATTTCATTGAATTCAATCCCAGTACCCATCAGTTTATATGTCACAGGTAATTGAGTTTTGAGTGGTCAAATGGAGAAAAATCAATAATAATAGCGTTCTAACTTAGAAATTTGGACTAGCATGCACCAGCCATTGAGGTCTTGAATCAAATTCAGTCAGTATGTTGGAGTAAGGGTGAGTAGGAGGAAGATTTAGTGAGAAAGGTGTAGAGGTCCGATATGGACATCAGATTTTACAACAACCTGAGGAGGAAAAACTTAAAAGGTTCTCTTGGATTCAAATTTCAAGGAAGCTGAAAGAAATCATAACAATACTATAATCAAAGATTTATCATAATACAATTACAACAATCCATGTGAATCAATAAAACATGAACTCTCTCAGTATCAAAGGCAAATAATATGGAGTAAGACATCTGACTTAGATTAACCAAGATGTCTCAAAAACAAATACATAACTAGAGAACCAATTGTTCTCAATCAAAATATTACAATAGTAGGGAGCCTAGCTCAACCATTCGACGTTAACAAAATATAAAAACTGCCTATATATACTAAAATGTTGAAACCATAAGGAATGTGATCAGATCACTGCCTTCAAAGCCTTCAATCAGTGCCCACTCTGTCAGTTTGTGAAGACCTCATTATGTCAGACGCGAGCTAGGCATAGTTATGTGCTTTATAGGAAAAATTGCCCATAAGGAAGCTTTAGATCATAAGTGTGTTTTCATGGCTTCTCTCTGCAACGTTTTCCATTTATGGGATGAGGTGAGGTCTCAACTGCTGCCCACAATCTTCAATAACTGTCTTAATTGGGATTAGTACTGGGCCTAACACCCATAACTATTCTCAGACGGTGCTAATGACTTTTGCGAGTCCATCCGGACGCCTCGAGGCCATACATGGTCTTTATCTGTGACCAATGAGAGCTTTGCAAGTGGCAATCTGATAGCGTATGTGCAGGGGTGATGTGGAGCGAGGTTCTTGGAGAAAACTCACAAGGCCCAATGAGTGAGTGACGACCATGTGGAAGGAAGCGATTGGGGGAGCAGAGGTTGGGACGAGGTTGCAGTGGCAAGGGAAAGGTAGAGGTGGCAGAGGAACGAGGGAGGTGTGATAGGCGGGGAGGAGGTGACATGTAAGGGAGAGTGGAATGTGAGTGGGAAAGGTGTCAGGAGGTGAGAGGAGGTATCGGGAAGGGATATGTGATAGGTGGAGAGAGGGTGCTTGAGCTGCTTAGGCCTCCAATCTTTTCATTTTCCATGTGGAAATCATGGGTAGAATGCCACATGATTTACACCATAATGCTCTTGAGGGTAAACCTCAATTTTTGTCTGATTCTTAAGAAACATTCTATAGATCCTTATGTTAATAGGATCAAGAGGAGTTCTGTGAGGTTTAATCAGAAAATTCCTTCAGAATTCGTACATTTGAAAGATTTGGCGTGTGGAGAAGTCGGGACCCCCGAAGTCCCAAAGGCCGAAGTGAATCATGGCCGTCCAAAATCCGAGGGAATGTGTCAGCAAATCGTGTACTCTGGTGGATTATCATTTTGGAAGAAGTTAGGAACCTCGAAGTCTCGAAGACCCAGAGTTCATTTGGGTTGTCCATTGGAGAGGACACATGTCGCCATATTAGAAGATTTGGAGGGTAAATACTATGAGAAAATAGCAGGAAGAGAAGGTAGATCTCTCTTGAGTCTCGAATTCCTAATTTGATCTGGACTGTTGATCATAGGGAGGACATGTGGCAACAAACCTAGAGGTTCAAAGGTCCAGAACTCATGGGAAAAAGAGCGTAGTGTAGTTTGGACTCCCAAAGGCCTGAAGGCCGAAGTCAATCCTAACCGTCTGTTGGAGAGGACGTGTTGCACAATATCCCTCAGTTTGGGAACTTGGCACATCAGAAATTTTACGTCGTTGTGTAGACAGGGAGAAAATCTTCGAAGCCCCAAAGGAATCCTAGTTGTTGATGTAGAAGGGGCCACGTCGAGGAAGGATAACCGTTCAACGCTTCAGTGTCAGGAGATACAAGAATTTGTGTCGTTTGAAAACCAAGGAAAATAGTTGAAGCCCGAAGGGAATTGATTTGGATCATCCATCGGTTTGAGCATTGTGGACCATCGATCTGAGACTTGGTGAAATTACATTTTCAGCGATCTGGGAGATTTGGGGAAAAGGATTTGTGATGAAATTGTCGAAGCCCAGAAATGTAATATGATCCATCAATCTCGATGCTCATTGTGGATTTTTGATGTAGCTGCTTATTGTTTGGTAGTTCGTGCAATTTGAGTTGGGAGATAAGAGGATAGAAAGGTCCCGAAGTCCCGAAAATTTCACAGGAATAAGCTTTGGCCCACGGTTTTGGCCCTCGGTCTTTGGGGAGGATTTTCTAGTTCTTGGGGAGTCCCGAAAATGAAAATTTTCATTTGGGAAGAAGTTTTTAGGACTTGTACATTAATATTTTTGGCTCGGAGGGATCCTGTGAGCTAATTTCAACTCCTGACTAGAACGATCCTAGACCGGGAGGTCACACAGACCCTGATAGAGGGTGGGGTTTGCATTAATATGTATTGGGAGATTCTCTTAGATTGTGAAGGAAGGTTTCCTTCTTTGTTGATAGGATATATTCTAGTTTTTTTCCTTCAATGGTCCTTATCCTAGCATTTAGTAGTGTGTCTTCTGGGAGAGGAGATAAAAAATTAGGAATAGTATCTTGTTAGTGCACAACCTATGTCTCCTCTCTCCTCTTATAAATTCTATGGCTCATATAATTTGAGGTTGTTGAGGTTAATCAAATCATGAATGTCGATATCATCCATATGTTGACGCATAAGTTATTAGGTCTAAATTCCTTGCAGGAAAACAAATATTAAAAAGACATATAAAAAAACACAATAAAAAAGCCACATATAAAATAAACACAATGAAACAAATATTAAAAAAGTAAAAAACATTAAAGA
This sequence comes from Picea glauca, assembly GCA_000966675.3. Lineage (NCBI taxonomy): Eukaryota > Viridiplantae > Streptophyta > Pinopsida > Pinales > Pinaceae > Picea > Picea glauca. The sequence goes on from JZKD02S0551004.1 coordinate 168,453, forward strand.
AAAGAAAAGAAAAGAAAATAACTTAGCATAGTCACTGTTAAAAAACAAATATGTAAGACAATAAAACTATGCTCCCATTATGCAATCCCAATAAACCTCTGCCCCCACTACACAACCCCAGTAACCCTCTACCCCCATTGTGTAGACCCTACTACCTTAATATTTTCTTCTTGTATTTCTCTCCCTACCTCCTTCCTTGAGTTCTACACCATAGCTAAGAATACTCCACTGTGACCTAATAGTCGAGGTGAATGGTGATATTTTTTTTTCACCATAGCATTGACATAGTGACTTAGCAGCAGGGATACATAATGACTAAGATTTGAGAACCCATGGTGATAGAGAGTTGAAGTGAAATAGAGGAAAAACTGATTTGATTTAGATCAATTTTAGCTAATCAGGTAAGCTAGTTACACAAAAGAGAACCCTTGACTCCTAAAATTACCAAACATCAAAGTTTATAACTAGTATCATGTTTAGAATCTTTCTCCACTTTGTATTCAATTGTCCAAGACAAAACTTGGAGTGCAACTAGCTCATTTGAAACATCGACAAGATCCATTTTCATTGAGCCACTAAGCCATCTTGTTCATTCATGGACATTAATAAAACTTCACCTTTAATTTCTAATTTTATTCACTATATCGATCTAGTGTTGTCAGTCAAAGGTGATACCTACCAATTGTCAATGTAAATATACAAGGTACAAGGTTTATAATCGTAAAAACAATTCCAAAATGTTGAAAGGATAATTATATTTGAATATTGTTTCACTTAGACCTACCTACACAAGAAAATCCACAAATTAGAAAAAGGGGAACACCAACCAAATAAGCATAATGCCAAAATTGCATTTTTGAACCTAAAAATCCTTAGATTATACTTTTGAATGGGTAAAATTGCCTAAAGTGGATATTCTCAATTTAAAAAACAAAAATGAAACAACCCAAAATAAAAAAATATACACACAAAAATAATAAGATTCACAATATAAAATAAATAAAATACACCCAAAATTAGGTTGTTTGTTCCAATAACACCATGAAGAAATTATTCTTTGCAGAATGTATTTTTGGATTTGTTATTCAACTGTGGCCATTCTCTCAACAAAAAATGAAAGGGATTCATTTTCTCTCGATGCCAATACACTATTTTTGGGTTTGTTCTTCCACCGTTGCGCTCAATATAAAATGAAAGGGATTATTCCTCTATCAATGCCAATAAACTCTACAAGGAGGAGGGTTGAGGGAACAAAATTTTTGGCTTGAATGGAAAATAGAAGCATTCCCATGAACTCCAATAATTACCGTTGTCTCTTGCAATTCTGCATCGATAATGGAAAATTTGCAGACAACAGGCAAGTTCATATGCATATATTAACAAGGGATTATAGCTCGACTTCTTATCAAAATCTCCTTGTTGTAATGTATGAAAATTCCCCGAGTCATTATTTGCAAGTTAAGCATTTGAAAAATGCCTAAACAATCTTTGTTCTCATGGAGTACAATTGTGTCAAGTTACTTCAAGTTCGGTTTCAAGTTCGAGAGCATTGAGGATGCATGCCAATAGTTTGAAAAAATGTTTAAGCGAGATGTGGTAACATGTACCACTTTGATATATGGTTATGTGCAGAATGGGAATATGAAACCCCTTGAAGAATTCTAATTCTTCAATGAAATACACATACAAGTAAGTAAGCAAGCAATGCTTCAATATATCTCTATTATATTTAATTGTAATTTACTCTGCAATTTTTTATAGAGTGCAATAAGTTTCAACTAATATTTTCTCTATTTGCTTGAGTAAACTGCAATTTCTTCCCCCAAAACAATGTGTTGGTCATCCTTATGTTACTTATCTACTTGTACCAAACCATGTTTCACATCAAAAGAACGTTTTTGATGCTTGTTTTTTAATCTCGACATTATCACCTTCCACTTTTGAGCATTTATATGGGGTAGGGAAAGTGAATGATTTCAGTTTGAGAAGAACCCTTCAAATTTTTTATCTTATCTTTCTCATATTCAATCAAACCATTAACAATGTAATATGTCTGTAGACCCATGGCTGGAATAGATGCCTTCCAAGACAATCAATGTCTTCCTGTTGATAATTTATCCTTTTCATACCCCCATTCAGGGGAAACATGGATTTCAAGGGTATCCATCACGAAAACATATACCTTGTTAACTACAAGCATCAAAACCTTATTTACAACTTCCTTGAGTGGATTGAAAAAACTATAGCCTGGATTTTTGTTTTTTGTAATATCAATTTCTCTGTGTAGAGCTTGCATGTCATACTTTGATCAGATTTGGTCATGCTCAAACTCGGTCAATTTTTCAACCTTGTATTCTCCTTTATCAAACCTATCTTTGATAATTTCTTGAACACTCTTGGCCATTAAGTTATGTTGGCATGTTTACAGGCAGGTGTGCCTTTCATTGATGGCAAGATCAGAGTATGCAACGATGGCAAAACAGGGACAATGTAAGCTCAGGAGGATTAACGCAAAGTTGCACGCAGTGCGTAGGGGTGCACCAAGGATGAGGTTAACTCATTGCTAAAGCTCAAGAGAGATAGCGTACTCAGGATCTTAGACGGATCAAAGGTCGAGGCCTTTGAAACTTAGAAATTATTCCAAGTTAGGAGGATGTGTAAGCCCGGGAGGAGAAGCGACAATGATCTTTGGATTCCATTGAGCATTCCCGATGAACATCAGATTTGAGAATAAGGTCAGGCCGACGTTGGATCCAGGAGAACCTGCACGTTCTTTAAAGATCAAGGTGAAGCGGGGTTATGAAATCCCGAAGGCAGGAGGACAGTTTCGGATATCGGGAGTTGGAAGAGTCGAGACTCTTCATCATTAGGAGTCCCGGAATCGCGAAATGTGAAACAATGAAATCACGAAAGCAGGAGTAAAGTTTCGGATACCGGGAGTTGGAAGAGTCGAGACTCTTCATCATCAGGAGTCCTAGAATTGTGAAATGTGAAACCCCGAAAACCCAAAATAGGCACATCGACTGGAGGTTCGGATACCGAGAGTTGGAGGAGTCAAGAGTCAAGACTCTTCATCATAGGAGTCCCGAAATCGCGAAATGTGAAACCCTGAAAACTTGAAATAGGCACATCGACCGGAGGTTCGGATACCGGGAGTTGGATGAGTTAAGAGTCGAGACTCTTCATCACAGGAGTCTCGAAGTCGCAAAATGCGAAACGTCGAAACACCTTTTTGTGTAGATTTCGGATACCGAGAGATGTAGCGTCAAAACACTTCATCACAAGGAATGCTGGAATGTCGAAATGCCGAAATGAAAAAATCACCTTTTGGTGTTGGTTTTGGATACCGGGAGTTGGAGTATCGAAACACTTTGCAACAGGAATGCCAAAATGATGAAACGTCGAAGTGCATTTTTGAATAAGGCCATGGTCATCGCCGGTGGTCACATCGTCGAAGAGCTGCAGAGAAGAGCTCGAAGAGACAATCTTCATTTCAGAGATCGCAACTTGGAGAGTCGAGATGCCTCACCACAAGGATGCCGAAAAGTCAAATGCCGGAATGCCGAAAGGCCGAATTGCGAAATGGAAAAATAAGTGTGAGACCCATCATTTATGATCCAACGATGCAGGTTATTCAGGAATATGATCAAAGGGCTATTGTTTCTCTTCACAGTTAATCGATCAGTGGCGATTCAGTTGTTGAAGCGGTCTTTGGAGGTTCACAGTGTAACTGCTAGAAACCACTGATGGTTTGTTCCAGAGGACTTGAAGAGAGTTCTATGTGATTTCCAGAGGAGCTGAAGAGTCTCAAGGAATATGCGAGTGGAATGAAGACTGTTCGTAGAGGCAATTGACAGATGGATGAGCGCTGAAGCCTGTAACTGAAACAGAGAGGATGAACTTGATTGTGACAGAGAAGACAAAGAGTCTCGACTGTTGGAGAGGCTAAGGAATCTCAGCATAACACCCAGTGATGATGGACACATGGGTTTAACAACCAGAGAAGCTATAGAGTTGCAATGATGATCAGGCATAGCACTTGACATGGGGAGAGCATGCAGAAGCATGGTGAGATAGCATGCACAAGGTGCACAGAGACTATAAGTATGCAGAACAAAGAAGAGATGAGTGTTGCTATTGTTGAAGGGGATTTAGGCGTGTAGAAGGAGGAGTGTGCAACAGCTAAAATATAGAGAAGAGGAATGGAGCATTGAATGGGCATGGCTCACAGAGCATAAAAGGAAGAATCACAGAAAGCACAAGGCATGTGTGTAGCAAGACGGTGAGACACTAAAGGAAGGCTGAGATTCTCTTGTAGAGAAAACCAGAAGATTATAAATCGCAAGAAGATGCAGACAGAGAGACACTGATACAGGAGAGCAGAGAAGCATAGCAGAACAGTGATAAGCCTGGTAAGCCAATGATAAATATTGTATCATTGTGATAAATTTATATATAGCAAAGATTTATATTTCAGGGTGGTAGGGAGGTGCTAGAGAGGACTGTTTTCCTCGAAGGTTCAAGTGGGTGCTTGAACACAGGAAGTTGTAGCTAGAGAAACCAGGGTGGCAGGGTGGTGCAAGGGAGAATTGTTGTTCTCTGTTATACAAGTTGGTGCCTGTGTGACTGGAAGTTGGTGCTTCCATCCAGTTGGTGCTGGAACACTTAGG
>JZKD02S0551004.1:188727-202436 GCA_000966675.3 Picea glauca
CCACAGGGTGCCACGTGGCAGCCCGTGACTGGGCCACGTGGCACCTCAACACCTAACCAAAATCTGCCACGCGTCAAATGCTGATTGGTCCACATGCCTGCGACCTGTCGACCTATACGTCTACCACGTCACTGCTCTGTCATCCCTGCCACGTCAGCTGCTAACGTCATCCGTGCCATGTGTCACCCTTATAGTGGTGACACGTGTCACCCCTGGATTGGTCTAGCTGTCCGACCGTACGTCAAATCAATCTGCCATGTGTCACCTCCTGGAGCTGCCACGTGTCACCTCCTGGGGTTTCCACGTCAACTGTACGGACTGTACAGTCATCCCATTGTTTTTTGCCTGTTTGCCTTTTCGGACAAAATGCGATATCTTGCTCATACGGAGCCCGTTTGACGAAGTAAATATACCGCCGGAATCAGGAAGACGAGACATACGCAATGGCACTGGTTTCGTCGCATTCCGAGCACTTTTATTTTTGATCATTTTTAAACCCTGTCAGGCTTCTGGATCCGATTTCGGATCACACCTCCCCACAAAAATACCTTTTGGTCCCCAAAAGGTTACTGACCAGTCAACAAGCTTGGGATAGGCCACCCGGCTTGTCCTTTGTCTCTGAACTCTGTCCTGTGCACCTGTCTCTGTAACACAATCATGACAGCTGAAAGTATATTGTTAGCCATTTGAACCCTGTTACATCTTACTAAAGCCACTATCATCCATGTAGAAAACATTACTAATGACAGTATCAAGAAGACGAATACAAATGAGCTAATATACTTGAAATATTTGCATGACATGAGCTTATCTTGAAGCAATTTATGATTGATTTTCTATTCAACAACCATGTCTTGTTCTTGCTTAAGATCAATTACTTCATTTGAAACAATTATTGGCTTGTTGCTTGCTTGCACTGTCTTCTTTAATTGTTCCATTGTTTGAAGTGTTTTATTTGCTTTAACATGATGAGCATGAACCACATAATCATGACCTGCTTTAGTGAATTGATATTGATTCTTTGTCCTGTAGAAGATTGCCTTACGATCATATAAATATGGACTACCTAAGACCATTCCACATTCTCTTAATGACACTACATCACATGTTACTTCGTCCACATACTTAGATGAAATTGCAAATTTGATTCTGCACTGCTTTGTTATGTGCATCTGATGATGATTGCTTATCCATTTAAGTGTGTAAGGCTTATGATGAGTTTTTGTTTTTAATCCCAATTGCTTAACCAACTCTTCTGAGATTAGATTAGATTGAGATCCACTGTCGATTAATGTTTTTATCTTAGTGTGTCGCATGATTACCCTTATATGAAACAACTTGCTTCTACAATCAATGTCTTCACCAAATTTACCTGTCATACCAACCAATGAAATCTTCGACTCATCACTTGAGTCTGATCCCAAGTCTGTGGTTTTTGTTGTCGTTGCCACTGTTTGCGTTCCTTTCTTTTCTTTGAACCACTTTGGCCTCTTCTTGGGATGCAACTGCCAACATCTGTCCTCATCATGTCCCTCTTTCTTGCAATGCTTGCAAGAGGGATTTCCTTCCTTCTTTGTCACTGCATTTTCATTCTTGCCATGCCTTTTCCTCTTGTCTTCTTTCCTTGAAAACGATGATTCCCCTGACACACCTGCTTTCCCTGCTTCAATATACGTAGCTTGAACAGAAACCTCATCAAGGTTAGTAGGTCCAAACATGAAAACAATGTTTCTAATATGCGTAGGTAATCCTCCTATATACTTCATAATAGTTTCTTGTGTTTGCAAAGGGATGTCTAACATTAATGCCATTTTTCAAAATCCATCAGTGTATTCTTGCACTGTTTTTCCTTTTCTTAGTTTTAAAGATTGCCATTCAATTATTGCTTTTTCTTTATAACCCAAAGGATATAATTGTTTCCTAAGTGCAGAAATGAAACTCTTCCATGATGGAAATACATTACCCACATGTTTTGTTCCCTTTTGCAACTTGCTTTGCCACCATATGAGAGCTGTTCCTGCAAGTCTCAAAGATGCCAACTTGATTTGTGTGGCCTCATCCTTGATCTGTTGCACACTGCAGTATACCTCCATCTGCCTGATCCAGTTGTCAAGTTTTTTTGCATTTACTTCACCATCATATATGGGCAACTCAAATTTAACATCAAGTTTTAACAATGGCATTTCATGTTTATTCTTATGAACATTTTTCTTTCCATTAGATTTAGAACTTTAACTTGAAGAAGAAGGAGAAGAAGGAGGTGTTGATGGAGGTGAAGGAGGAATCTGAGGATAGTCCTCTTCCTCTTCACTTTTTCCCTTTGAAGATCCACCCAAAACTGGTTGCTTTTGTTCCAAGTAATCCTCGTACAAAACTTTCACCATCTCCGACATAGAATGGAATGTTTTCCGGAACTCTTTCTAATCTTGAGAAATCCCTTCTTCCGATGCCATCTTCTTGCTGTGAGAAGATCTCTTTCTCAATCCAATTAATGGATTCTCTGCAACAAGCTCGCCTTCACCACGCTGTAGATTTTCCCTAGTTAACATGTAAAACTCAAATCTAAATGTCAACTAGCTCTGATACCACTTGATCCGTAGGATCTTTTAATGACTATGGTTGAGTTTTAATTTTGCATGCGTTAATTAACCATTTGAGAAAACTTAGTGAAAGAATGAGGAAAGAAGAGGAATTATGACAGCCATATACACATATGTAGATCTGAAATGAAATAATAGACAACAAACCATAACACACAGATTGATAACGGAGTTCGGCACAACTTTGCCTACGTCTCCTGGCCTTTGTCTTTGTGGGGGAGGCTTCTTTATTTCTGTTCAAAAGCTCAAAAGTACATCGCTGCAGTGCCAATTGGCTACAAGACTGATCTGGTCATGTTTTTCTAGATCTCAAGAACCCTGCAAAGAAAACGACACGCAAAACGGACGTCCGAAGCTCCCAGAAATGGCCCAACAACGTCTGCTCCTCAATATATTCCCTGCATAAAAATGGCTTTGGCTTGGCTTCTCTTCAGCATAACTCTGCTCTGACTGCCTCCTCATGGCCTCAAATAGGCCTAGTTTATATAGATTTGAAGTTGGTTGTTCATCTCCAACTTCCTCCCAAAATTTGGGCTCCAAAAATGCCCAATATCTCCCAAAAATGGAGAAAATCAACTAATATCAGGCATATAATCTTTGAAAAATCCAAACTTTATAACAAAAACCCAAAAATGAATAAAATCGGGCGCATCCCCCTTCGCGCTAGCACCCTTGTCCTATGGGCACGCGTCCATGTGGCCATGTGCTCTGCTGTTGTGCGCTAGCCCCTCTCTGCATTCCGCTCCTGGTCCTGTGGCATGTGTATAGGACCCGACGGTTAACACTTTCCCCGCGCCCAAAACGGTGGACAGGCTCCCGGGTCACATGGGACCGCCCGGAACCAAGGGCTGGACCCTTATCCGTATACACCCCGCGCTCACCCGGTTACATATGGTCATGTGTGAGCTGTGAAACCAAGAGCTGGGGCTAAGCCCCGGCCCTTTCCCCCGCCGATGAGCACTTAAACCAAATTCAAATGTATATTCTGTCGTATTACTATTAAGAACCAAGCGAGGGCAGGTTAGCTAGCCCGACCCTACCAGTCCACTCCCCGGAGGTGAGGTCGGGGGTTCAACCCACGGTAAAACCAAACAAATTTTTAACAAAACCACGAACCAACCACAGGGTGCCACGTGGCAGCCCGTGACTGGGCCACGTGGCACCTCAACACCTAACCAAAATCTGCCACGCATCAAATGCCGATTGGTCCACGTGCCTGCGACCTGTCGACCTGTACGTCTTCCACGTCACTGCTCTGTCATCCCTGCCACGTCAGCTGTTGACGTCATCCGTGCCACATGTCACCCTTACAGTGGTGACACGTGTCACCCCTGGATTGGTCTAGCTGTCCGCCTGTATGCCAAATCAAGATGCCACGTGTCACCGCCTGGAGCTGCCACGTGTTGCTTCCTGGGGTTGCCACGTCAACTGTACGGACTGTACAGTCATCCCATTTTTTTTTTGCCTGTTTGCTTTTTTGGACAGAATGCGATATCTTGCTCATACGGAGCCTGTTTGATGAAGTAAATATACCACCGGAATTAGGAAGATGAGACAGACGCAATGGCACTAGTTTCGTTGCATTCCAAGCACTTTCATTTTTGAGCATTTTTAAACCCTGTCAGGCTTCTAGATCCGATTTCGGATCATAGAGACTATATATTCCAGGAAAGGGTTACAAGATGAAAGACTCTTGGGCTAATATTCTTCTCTTTTATCAGAAAGTAATAAATAAATATTGGGTCTATGTGTATCTTCTATGATGAAGACTGGATGAGGATGGAAGTTGATGCAGGAGCATCGCTGACAAGCACACAGAGCAAGACCTATCAACATCTAGGAGTCTATACAAAATCTCAGCACTGGCAGTAGCAGATATTTTGAAGTTCTCCTTAACTCAGCGCTGAAAAAATCTTTGGAGGCATGCTTGAGTGATCATGGGAGAAGTGGGAGTTTCCACTCTAGTCTGGAATGCGACTGGACTAAGATAGTCGTAGGATAGGTTTTGATGTAGAAAATTAGTCAGGGGGAAACCCTAAGAGCCCTCCGATAAGCAAAGGTTTTGTACGCCGAAATGAGGCTAGTTGCAAGTTAGTAGGAGATTTCTGAGTTTTCAGTTTTAGTTTTTTATTACAGTTGTAGCCATTTTCACTTTGGAATATAACAAGGGAAAATTGATCCAATGCATGGGGTGGACATTTTTTTGCAATTGTCTGTTATTCTTCTTTCATGAATGAATGAATGAATTTTGTTATGAATAGGTGGAACTATGAATGTTAGGATGATTTTCAATTGTTTCTCTTATGTGGGAGTGGTGCAAGGTGTCACAGAACACGAGGGGTGCGTTAACGAAATTTGTTTCGGTTTTGAAGCTTAGAAGAGATAGCACGAAACTTCCCTTTGCAAGGAGTGCAAAGAGACTGATGCAAGGTGTGCACAGTCGTCCGCAAGAGTTCAAACCTTGCATAAAGATCTGGTGCAAGGAGTTCCCAGATCCAAGATTCAAATAAGCGTCGAAGGGACTTGCAAGATGTCGAAAAAACAGAAAAGGAGAACACCAGGAGGGTGAGAGGAATTTCTCTTCCTGAAATCCTTCGGATTTGAGTTATCGAAATACCTGAAATGCAAGGAGTGCACGGGAAATCAAAGTTTCCATGAGACCAAGATCAGAAGGGATAATGCTTTTCATAAGTGTGGACGAGATCCAAGAAACGAACGCGCAGGAAGGATAAAGGTCGAAGCCTTTGAATCTTTAGAAAATCTTCTAAGTCTAAAGAGAGCATAAGATCAGAGGGAAAGATCTGGGCCATCCGATCAACGTCCAGACAACGAGGAGAAAATGTAGAGGAGGAAAGATCTCAGCCATTCGGTCTGAGCGCAAAAGAATTGTAGTTGCTCGATCAAGGCAAAGTGCACTAACAATAATCCTTGAAAGTACACAGAAGGAGGAGCGGGGTTACGAAGTTCCGAAATCATCAGGATCATCCATCGGAAGGGAAACATGGTGAGAGATCAACGTTTCGCTGACTTGTGACTAAGAGAAGTCAAATGCAGAGTTATAAGAATTCGCGAATCACGAAATCACAGTTTGATCACAGCGTTGATCGGAGGAGGGAGCTGAACCGTAGATCTGGTCTTGTCGGGAGTTCACAACTTGGGATATCGGAAGTAGGAGTTCTGGGAACTTTAGAAATCTATGTTCTCGATTTGATCTGAGCCGTCAGATCAAGGAGAGATCTGAACTATTGGTTGCCCAGGGAGATATCAAAAGTTTGGACATCGGGAGAAGGGAGGTGAGCGGTCCTCAAAATTCACGAAACGTAGAGTCCCGATACGCGAAAAGAAGATCAAGACCGTTGAATCGCGAGGATTGTGGACTGTTGATTTGGCACTCCGAAATATCGGGATTTCGGAGGTCAGGAGAGTCGGGGCGACTCACATGCGAAGACTTGATACGCGAAGTCGCAACACGCCTTTTGATCAGGTGAGTTGTCACGACCATGGTCACGTAAAGGAAATGTCTTAGCCAGAGAAGTGCTAGCATCGTTTGGCATTGAGGTTTGAACAACGCTTAGGAGAGGGCCCGTGGGTCTCATACGACCTGCGTCTTTGGAGAAAGGACCTGTGTAAGTGAGTTTGGGGTCTAGAAGAGACCCGAAGAGTCAATCAGACTCAATTTCTTGATCGATCCTAGACCAGGAGGTTGTGCAACCCTTAGGAGAGAAGGGGGGTCTGCATCAGAAGTCTCGCGAAATCCCTCAGAAAGTTGGTTGCGACTTTTTCAAATCACATTGGAGGATGGGGAACATATTGTTGGATCCACTCCAGCTCAATGTTGGAAGAAAATATGTGCAATATTGGATAAGGCAAAGAAAAACTTGGCAATAGTTTGAAAGAAAATGCAGAGAAAAGGTGTCAATATAGGTCAAGTTCATATATTTTCATCACTATGGAGAGGATCTGAAGGTGAAAGTTTCCATACAAATTTCAAGTCAAACTTTATTTCCTTAAGCAAGCATCAAAACAAAACATAAAGTTTGTATGCCCATTTGGAAGCTCTAACTAATCCGGAAGAACAAGAATATCTTTATAACAACTGCGCTGGGGTGATATCTAGCACTTTAGGTAATCAAAATGACATATGCCTCAGTGTACCATCTCAACAAAATGGGTTGCTTTTGGGAATTGTACGCATTGTTTGGTCAAAGTTCGAACTTGTCCTGTTTATATGATTTATGTCAGGAATGTAAATCTAAACCAACTACATTAGTCGGTGGAAGTCGTGGGCTACATGTTGTTTTATGTGACCCAATAGTCTCATCAAATCTACTATCGTTTGGGGAAGGATCAAGGATGGTTTGTGAGATTTTTGTTATGGAAAGAAAGTATGCTCCCTCTATTATCTTTGTGGATGAAATTAACAGTATAGGATCTGCTCGAATGGATTTTGGTACTGGTAACGGTGGCAGTGAAGTCCAGTGAACGATGCTTAAGCTATTTAATTAGTTTGATGGGTTCGAGTCATCTAATAGAATTAAGGTGGAGCATATGTTTAATGACAGGTCGATGCAGTTTGTGAATGTCGACCTACATGATGTGAAGGATTCATAGGTTGAAGGCACTTTGTTCAAATTTGAGGGTTTGAATGCTAATCCGTCATTTCTTTTATTTGGTTCTGGTTCTCGGGTATGTGTTGGAAAGAAATTTGCGATTGTTGAAATTAAATCATTATTATCATCAATACCTCGACGTTATGAGATTAAACTGAGTCATGATTCCAATTTGGATCCAATGCCAAATATTGAGAACTATATTCTGCATTTTTTTCCAAGTCCCAAGACGAGACTTGTGCTCAGGAATTGCTGAAGAAAGAAAAAGAGGGACATAGTTTGTTGTTGCTTGCACCATAGGAATAATTTTTTTAAAAGTTGATGTGCAGTATTTTCCAATAAAGAGGGATTCATTTCCTGAAATGCACACGCAGATGATGATCAATTTGTTTTTCAAAGCTTGTATGTTTAGTATTGGAATCATTTAGAGGAGGGCATGCCTACTGGAAATGAGAATAAAGGGATATTAAGGAGGCTGGAACCATCAAGGTATTTTTTCCATTTGAATTTGGGAATGACGTCGATAAAACCCATGCAGTGGATCTTGCAAAGATCATGTTTTCTACGAAAGAGAAAATTCGCAGGGTCATCGAGGCAAAATAAATCCTTTATACATATGTATCTAGAAAAGGTTTCCCTGGGAGGTTTTTGCCAATTTTGAAGCAATTGGTCCTTACAACCCGTCCTAGGGATAAAATTTTCATATTTGGAGATGGAAATGCCAAAGTTGTTTTAGTAAAGGATAAATCTAAGGGAAAAGAAGTTGTGGTGTATCAGAGAATATCTCAGATGATTAAATAGGTTGTCAAGTAGGTCACAGAGGAAATTGCAAGCGAGGAAGAATAGGTTCAAGAGGATATTCCTATGGAACAAAAAAAAAGAATCAACCCTATGAAAGTCCTCCACATAAGGCTCAATATTCCAGAAAAATTCACACAAAGCTATCTAATAAACTTAGACTCAAGGAAAAATCTAGGATAAATCCTATATTGTTGAAGCCTATCACTATTAATTATGAATAAGGGGCGCAGACTGTAGAAATCCCTGCTCCTAATTCATTTAAATATGCTAAAGGAAAAACAGTGAAGAAGTCAGTTTAAAAACCTGCAAAGAAACTTTCCAAGAAAATAAAAATGAAGGAAAAGGAGTCATTAGTTAAGGCACCAGTAAAAAAAACACAATATCTATGACCAAGAAATATAGCTTGTCCATATTGGCAGAGACAACTCAAATGATTTAGGATGGAGGTGTGAAGAGAATTTTCAGTTTTCCTGACTTGTTTTTTATAAGGGATAAGAAGATAAAGATGGTGAATTGCCCTTTAAATCCATGTTGAGGAAACCTAAATTACCGAACTATACCTTTTTCTAATACATATTCCATTTCCAAAACTTTTGGTAGCGTTGTTCAAGCATATAGCTATCTCCTTGAGATTATCATAAAACGGTTTTCCTGGTAGTAGTTTGTCTATTTTTGGCTAAAGGCATAGGTGGAAGACATATCCATGATTTGGTGGCAAGATTTTTGGAAATTATAGCATTCGAGGATACAAGGGTTAATCAAGGCACAAACTCAACAGTCAAGTGTAGATTTCAAGGCAAAGATCATGAATCAAAGATGTGTTCCAGATTTGATGACAACATGCAAAATTGGTGGCAGATTTCCATCTTGAAGATCATTCCAACTCCAACATCCTCAACAGCTCGAGACACCTACTGCAACCAGTTTATTTTAGTTTATTTCTTATGATTTTAATTGATTTTCTTTCCAGTAAATCAACAAGATGTTGTTATTATTTTTTTATTTAAACAATACTTTTGTAAGTAAAAGGGGAAACTAGGGTAATCGTTCTAGAAACAAAGTGCTATAATTAAGTTATTCATAGCATGGAAATGTTGGGATTCTCTAAATTTTCTTAACTAGAGATTATTCCACATAGATTAGAAGGTTTTATCCAATTTAATTTCAGGAAGAGATACCCAATATCTTTTACTTATTTAAATCTTGCATGAGATTGTAACCTTTCCTTTTCACCAATTCTTAAATTTCCAATCCTAAATACTGCATGTCAAGGCAAGACAAGGCATGACAAGGAAAGGAAAGGAAAGGCAAGGCATGTCAGAGAAAGTCAAGGAAAGGAATGTCAAGGCAAGACATGGAATGTGAAGGAAATACGTGGCAAGGCAAGGGAATGCATGTCAAGGAAAGACATGGCAAGGCTAGGCATGGCATATCAAGGCAAGGCATGGCATATCAAGGAAAGACAAGGCATGGAAAGCCAGTGCAAGGCAAGGCATGGCATGTAAAGGAAAGGAAATTGCATGTCAATTCAAGGAAAGACATGTCAAGGAAAGGCATGGCATGTCAAGGCAAGGCAAGACATGTCATGTCAAGGAAAGAAAAGACATGTCAAGGCATGGCTTGTCAAGGCAAGACATGGCAAGGCTAGGCATGAGATGTCAAGGTAAGGAAAGGCATGTAATGTCAAGGCAAGGGAAGGTCTTTCAAGGCAAGGCATGTCAAGGCAAGGCAAGGCATGTGAGGACAAGGCATGACAAGGCAATGCAAGGAAAGGAATGTCAAGAAAAGACATGACATGTCAAGGAAATACATGGAAAGGAAAGGCAAGGGAATGCATGTCAAGTCAAGGCAAGTAATGAAATTTCAAGGCAAGGCATGGCTTGTCAAGGCAAGTCATGGAAAGGCTAGGCATGGAATGTCAAGGCAAGACAAGGCATGACATGTCAAGGCAAGGCATGACATTTCAAGGCAAGGCATGGAATGTCAAGGCAAGGCAAGGCATGACATGTCAATGCAAGGCATGACATTTCAAGGCAAGGCATGGAATGTCAAGGCAAGGCATGTCAATGCTTGGAAAGGTCTGTCAAGGCAAGGCATGCCAAGGAAAGGAAAGGCATGTAAGGGAAAGGCATGGAAAGGCAAGGCAAGGTAAGGAATGTCAAGGCAATGCATGGCATGTCAAGGCAAGACATGGAAAAACAAGTCAAGGGAATGCATGGCAAGGAAAGGCATTGCAAGGAAAGTCATGGTACGACATGTCAAGGAAAGGAATAACATGGCATGTCAAGGCAAGGCAAGACATGTCAAGGCAAGGCATGACAAGGAAAGAAAATGCATGGCATGTTAAGGCAATGAAAGGCATGGCATCTCAAGGAAAGGAAATGGAATGTCAAGTCAAGGCATGTCAAGGAAAGGAAGGGCATGTCAAGGCAAGGCATGACATGTCAATGCAAGGCATGGCATGGAAAGGCAAGGCATGGCATGTCAAAGCAAGGCATGGCATGCCAAGGAAAGGCAATGACATGTCATGTCAAGGCATGTCAAGGCAAGTAAGGAAATTCCAAGGCAATTCATGAAATGTCAATGAAAGGCATGGCATGGTAAGGCAAGGCATGGCATGTCAAGGTAAGGTAAGAGATGCTAAGGAAAGGAATGACTTGTAAAGACAAGGCATGGAAAGGATAGGCATGGCATGTCAAGGAAAGGCATGGAATTTCAAGGCAAGGCAAGGCAAGGCATGACATTTCAAGGCAAGGCATGGCATGTCAAGGCAAGGCAAGGTATGTCAAGAAAAGACATGTCAAGGCAAGGCAAGGCAAGGAATGTCAAGGCAAGGCATGTCATGTCAAGGCAATGAATGCCAAGGAAAGGAAAAGGAATGCATGTCAAGGCAAGACATTGCAAGAAAAGTGATGTTAAGGCTTGAAAATGCATGGCAAAGCATGGCATGTCAAGGCAAGGAAAGACATGTCAATGCAAGTCATGGCTTGTCAAGGAAAGGTTTGTCAAGGCAAGGAAAGACATGTCAAGGCAAGGCATGGCTTGTTAAGGAAAGGCATTGCAAGGATAGGCATGGCATGTCAAGGCAAGGAATGGCATGTCAAGGAAAGGAAAGGCATGGCATGTCAAGGCAAGGCAAGACATGTCAAGGAAAGGAATGGCTTGTCAAGGAAAGAAATAGAAAGGCTAGGAATGGAATGTCAAGGCAAGGCAAGGCATGACATGTCAAGTTAAGGCAAGGCATGTGAAGGCAAGGAAAGGAATGTCAAGGAAAGGCATGTCATGGCAAGGCACGTCATGACATGTGAAGGCAAGGAAAGAAATGTCAAGGAAAGGCATGGAAATTTTTTATGATCTTTACTAACGTTTACATCATTGGAATGACATCTTAGCTGTAACTTATTTGAAATTTTATTATCGTATGTGCACTTTGATATGATGTAATATGATTATTATTTCATTTCATATTTTATAATATTATATATATAACAGAGAAATTAATTATTTCATGAAATAAATAATACCTCTTCATTCTAAATGTTTGTTTTTGCAGAACAAGGATCTTCCAGAAGATCCAGATCATCCTCAACAAATAGATCTAGATCATGACGTTGGGTCTAATGCCGAGATGGAAGATGATGCTCATGATGACACATATATAGATGAAAATGATGCCGATGTCGATGTCGATGCTGATGCAGATGACGACGATGACAACGATGATGATGATGGTGATGATGATGATGATGTTGAGGCAGTTTCTAGTAGCAACCAATGACATTCATGATCATATAGACTACATCATGGATCATTTTTTTTATATTGTTATAGTGCCTCTTTTCATGGTTACTATCATATGTATCATTTTCACGACCTCTAGTACCATATTATTGAGTTGTATCATTTCGACATGCTTCATGTTGACTTATATCATTTGGACATGATGTATCATATTGACTTGTATCATTTTGTATTACATAATTTATCATTTTTATTTATATCATTTGTACATGATGTATCATTTTGACTTATGTCGACTATTGGACATGTATCATTTTCAGATGTTATTGATCTACTGGCATATATATTTGATTTTCACTTGTTTTAGTTATACATGATGATGATATTATCAATATTGACTCGTCAATTTTTATATATTGAAAGTGGTTGATGATTTTTGGATGCATATTTATTATTTATGATAGTTTTGATTTACTGCTCATGATGGATGTTGTCAAATTCACTTCAATTATAGATATTTGACTCACTTGTTTTAATTATAGATGATGATCATGTTATAATAATTTTCTTGTTATTTTATATATACTGGATGTTGTAGATTCTATTTTGATGGAGATTTAATAAGTATAAAGATGTTAATTTGTATGGATGTTTGTTTCCCTAAAAATTCTTTATAAATGTTATCTTATAAAATATTTCAAATGCATTTATAATAATATAAGTTATTTAAGAGACATGATATATTTTCCTAATTAATTTGAAATAAAGCATATTAAATTAATAACTATAAGTAAAACAAGAATCATTTTTGGAAGCAAGAAAGGAAGCAACAATGGAAGCAAAATTGGAAGCCACACCATAAGAAAAAATGGAAGCAACTGGAAGACAAACTGGAAGCAACACCTGGTGCCATTCTCGACGCCAAACTGGAAGAAAAATTTGAAGCCATATCAGAAGCAAAACTGGACGTAAAACATGAAGCCAAACCAGATGAAAAAATGGAAGAAAAATTGGAAGGCATATTAGAAGAAAAACTGGAAGCAACACCTGGCACTAAACCTGGCACTATTCCTAGCACTAATTCTGGTGCTATTCCTGGCGCTATTCCCGGTGCTAAAGCTGGAAATATTCCTGACACTAAATCCAACACAATTATAAAAATTCCATTTTACACCCAGTTTTACATCGGAAAAGGTGTCAGATTCATGAACTAAAATTCACTAAATTATGGCGCTATTTTAGGTGCTAATTGCTTGTTCTGTTGTAGTGTGTTTACCCTTTTGGATTTTTGTTCTAGAGTGGTTTTATGCTTGGATTCATGTTCTTCAAGATTGAGTGATTCAATGAACCAGTCCCAAGAATGTTGGACTTCTCCCAACACATACATAACCATGGTTTTGATAAGTATTTGGTGAAATATACTTTTACCAACGGTTGTAGGATGAGTTTGTATCCTTTTAGACATCTTTGACAAGATTTTTAATAGAAAGAAACGTAAACACAAAGGACTATCACCATTCAAATGCATTAGCAACCTAATATGATAAAGGTGAACAAGGGAAAACCACCCTTCACATGTAATGTACCTGCGAATAATCATCAAAGAAGTCTGCCATTCTTTCTTCAACCAATTTTGTGAAATACCCTGACTCTAGTTAGGGCTTTGATGTTCTGGAAGTAAAAATTTATTCACGATTTCAACAGGAAGCATCTCCTTCTTCCACCATCTCTCTCCATATACTGATAACCTGCATGTGGTCCTAATTGAATGCTCTGTCACATGTATAAGAAATTTTCCTACCACTGTCTCGAATCCATCGAAATTTTGTGCAAAAATCATAGATATTTTTCATGATAACCCTATAATGTGGAACATAAATTAAACCACCCTACATATCTGAATTTCTAGGAGGTTTGAGGATAAGCCTCAAGAAATTCTACACCCTCTGGTTCTAAA
>JZKD02S0551004.1:232258-255865 GCA_000966675.3 Picea glauca
TGTATTCTTATTGGTTAAGACAATATATTTGATTATATTTCTTTGAAATTGATACAATTATGATTTATCCAATTCTTGCCAAACATTAAATAATGCTTGTGTTTGTTGATAGGTAGAAGACACTGATGATACACCTACTAATAACCAAGATCAAACTGGGTTATTAAGATTTGGACGGGATGATCCAAACCATCCTTTAAATCATATTAGGGAGAAAAGAGAAACATTGAAGAGAATACTACCAGTTGATAAGTTTGAAGAGCTAATGATATTAGCATATAATGATGACATGCCAGATAAATTTAATGATGATGATGATAATGAAAATGCAGTGCATGAAGAAGGATTGAATGCAATTATTACAGGTTTCTTTGGGGATGGAAACAATGATGATGATAATGATCATATGGTTGACAGTAACAATGATAATAGAGGTAATTACCACCAATGTAATCTTGATGATAACAACCTAAAAGACTCAATCAAGCAAGCTGTGAAGACACTTCTGTTAAGATCGGGTTGAAGTATAACCTTAAAACTTGCATGCACATTGATAGTATTAGAAATCAAATCACTATTTGGTTGGTCAGACAAAGGATTCACTACCCTTCTGAAGTGAGTTGAAATGTATTTCTTACTTTACATTGTCAATTGGTGTACATAATTTGTAAACATTCATCAACTACATTTATATTTCTTTAGGGGGATGTTATGAACTATATATTGTATATAAACAATAGTGGTATATATTGACATATCAAACATGTTCATCATAAGTCAAACATTTAATTGATTTAATATATGGAAATCTTATAGGGCACTAAAAACTAAAATATTCCCTGAAGAGAATGTGTTGCCATCAACTTGCAGAGAAGCACATTAGTTGTTGGTTGAGTTGGGGATTGAATATAAGAAAATTCATTCATGTAAAAATGATTTCATTTTATACAAAGATGAATATCAAAACAAGGTAGAGTGTTTTGCATGCAAAGAGAAGAGATATCATACATATGTACAAGGTCCTACAGTTCCAAAGAAGGTTTTACATCACATACCAATTATACCTATACTTAAACAAATGTTTCGTTGCAAGTCACTTGCAAAATTGATGGACTGACATGCAAGGAACATGAGTAAATATGGATTCATGTGAATTTTGACCGACTCCAAAGAAATGGAACACATAGAGAAAAAATGGCCAAGTAAATTCAAAGATGAACGACATAGTATTAGGTTTGGTCTTGCAATTGATGGAGTGTGCCCATTCTCTTTCCTCAACTCAAATTATAGTGTTTGGCCAGCCAGATTGATAGTATACAATATTCCCCCATGGATGAGTGTTAGAAAGGAGAACCTTATGTTAATTCTCATTGTTCCAAGAAAATATCAAGTTAAAAATATGGATGTTTATATTGCGCCTTTTATTGATGAGACACAACTTCTATGGAAATTAATAAGAATATATGGCATATCAGATCCTCCATCAAATAGGGCCTTCATGTTGTATGGTGTGTTATGTTGGACTATTCACGATTTCCCATGACTTGGTGTCTATTATGGTAAGATAAAATATTTACGTATTCACACTCATAATTTATTTTCATCCCAACTTTCATATTTACTTTTATACTATTATTATGATGCTATTAACATTATTTATTGAATTACAAGGATTTAAACAAAGGGGATATTTGCATGTTCAAGATGTGTAGATCAATTTCAAGGGAGGTATTCTAAATATCTTCATAAATTTATTTACGCAAACAACATGGTTTTTCTACCAACAGATCATAAGTTTAGAAATTGTCTAAAGAATCAATTTGATGGAAAAGTTGAAAATAGAGCCCCTGCCATGATTATAGGTCTAGGTTATTGGATTAATAATTTGAAGATGTTGAATTGAAAGCTTGGGAGGATTTCTTTGATCAGGGTGATTCAATTGAAGAACTAGAACAAGTTGTAGTTAATAGCTAGAAGGAATGAAAATGAAATCCATATTTTATGAGCTCCTTTACTGGAAGGATCTATTAATATCTCTCTTATTAGATCCTATGCACATCTTAAAAAATGTCCCAGATTCTATATTTTGACATATATCAGGCAAATATAAGGACATTGTGTCTTCCAGAAGAGATATTTCTCTTTCACGAACCAAATTTGATAGAAGACATTTGTGGCCAAACTGGGAAAATGAAACACATGCAGAAGCTCCATGGATTTTGAAAAAAGAGAGGAGCTAGAGCAACTTAAAAAATGTCATCCATTCAATAAGGACACCTATTAGCTATGGGTCTTCATTGGATAAAGATTTTACTGTTGATGGACATACCACATGATTTAAAACACATGATTTTCATAATTTTTTGAAGGTATTATATATCATCATTTAAGTTTTACTGGTAACATTGATTAAGTACTAAATATATTTTGATATTTTGTTGTGTGAGAAAAATTACTAATGACCTTTGATGAATGTGTTTGATAACATATCATGCCATTGGAAATTATGGGGGATTCATGTCTTACCGTTGACTTAAGGAATACAATAAGTCAATTGTCAACATTTACAAGGTATGTGGTATGAAATGTTCATTTGTGAGAGACATAGAGATATTATATTCCATTTTAATTTTTCACTAAAGGTTCATACTAATTTTCTATTCTTATATTATGTGGGTGACATCCAAGGAGATCTGTGAATGTGAAGTACCAAAATGGAAGAAAGAAATTGCAGAAATTGTATGTGTATTTGAGAAGGACCTCCCTTCAAGTTTCATGGACCTACAAGTCCATTTACTTATACACCTAGTTAATGACATTGAATTGGCGGGTGTTATAGCAAGATTTGCCTCACCATTGCTATCTTGCACAAAGGGCCTTTTTCCATTTCCCTATGCAAACTTATCAACCCCCTTTTTGATAAATCCAGATCCAAAATTATATATTTTTCCACATATACACTACCTAACTTTTTTGCAAGATGCGTATACGCTTGCTGCTCCACTACAACTCGCGTATATCGGGGTTTGTGCCAGAAAATACAAAAGGAGGTTGGGTTTCCATGTCACGACAAATGATCTCTGATCTTTGGCCTTCCATATACTGGAAACGTTCTGACTCATCCCTTTAGTTGCATTCTGAAGGCTATAAGAGCACAATTTCGAGCTATGGAAAAAGGAGAGAGAAAGCATTCAACTTTGAGAGCAAAGTTACTCTGGAGAAATTACTTCATATTGAGTCTGCATCCCTTTGTCTCTCAAGTCTGAACACAGTGTTCAACCCCCAAGATCTTTCCTTATTGTCGAGAGGACCTCATTACCTCTTTTCTATGAGCTTGCCTTTGGTGGAGGATTGAAGTGGTGGAGACCTAGTTGGAAGGAACTTGGTTTCTTGGTTTCAAACCGTGATGACACGGAAGTCTGTAATGTTGATACTTCTATTGATCAATTATTAATAGAAATACTCCTTTCCTATCGATATCTTGAAAATATATGATTGTTATCCATGGGCATGTTTGTAATGTTTATTAATGGATTGTGCTATCTAATGTGCTAACTCATTTTATATATTGTCACTATATACTTGCATCACTTGTTTGTTGAGAACTTCTTGCAGGTGTAAAGATTTGGGTCAAAGTGCTCAATGGTGGAACGACATCAAACGATTGGATGGAGGTAGGATTCTTCCTCGTATTGCACATTAGTTTATATAGCACATGTTGGAATTGAGTTGATTTCTGCAGTCATACCCGTCTATTATGGTTTACCCTTGGCCATGGAGAGTTTTTCCCTTGTAACAGAATTGGCGACTCCACTGGGGAGAGGTATTCCTTCTAAGGGTTGAAGTATTTTTCCTTCTTACATTGCTCTTTTGCCTTTGTATTTCTTGTCGTATCACAGTTGGACAGAGTCTGTTCACTCTGGGTCTGAGTTTTCATCCTTTTTAACCTTGCCTAGCCTTGTTTTAAAAGATATACACCCTTTTTTCCTTGACAACTGCGTGTATACACTTGTTGTCCCACTACAAGAGGCATATATATGCCCTTTTCTCTTGAACAAGAGCGTATACCACTTCCCCCTTGCTTGTTTGCTTGGTTTAGTGGCTGTTGGGTAGGTTTTGAGGATCACTGAGCCTTCTTAGGTCTTTGTGGTACCTGTTGAGATTATCTGGGTTGACAGGAAATCTTTTTGGAGTTGAATTTTTGGGCGGTGTCTTTCTCTTTGTTTTCCATTTTTGATTTGTCCTTGGTAGTTGGGATGTCTGCTTAGCTGCTTGGTATTCTACTCGAGTGATTTCTTTTATACATAGTAGAAGTTATATATCAAGCCACTTATCATTCCATGCATTTTCTTTTTAATACATTGAAAATACAAAAAAAATAGGTATTTTGCATTGGTTGGTATTTTTTGTCTTGGAACCTTTATCATTAGCTTAGCATATTTAGCGAAAGATTTCATTTTACTTCTGAGTTGCAGAGTTGAAATTGAAAATTGCACTATTTTTATTTAGCATATCATTCATTGAAAAGTTAAAGTTAGTCTTTGCA
The DNA here is from genome assembly GCA_000966675.3 of Picea glauca. Classification (NCBI taxonomy): domain Eukaryota; kingdom Viridiplantae; phylum Streptophyta; class Pinopsida; order Pinales; family Pinaceae; genus Picea; species Picea glauca. The sequence goes on from JZKD02S0551004.1 coordinate 236,805, forward strand.
TTATATCTATTTTTATTTTCATGCAGAGTCATAACACCATGAGTTTCATTTCCATACCTCTTTGAGTAATCACGACCAATAAAATTTACTCTTTAAACTAAAATTGATTAGTCACGATTTTATTTTTTTAGGGTGCACAAACTAGCCTAGGATTTAGTGCCTTGGAATATAATTTTGTGAGTAAACTTCTCCAAGGCAATTAAATGAACTTATGTGTCTGATATAGGGAGTTGAGAAATCCATTGTATAATTGGTAATATCAGGAGGCTCCGCTCACACCAAAGTTAAGCACGAGGTCACACAAAGTTTTTTGAAGGGATAACCCTTGGATACTCACTTAGAGTCAGAGATATTTCTGTGGATTTATTCGTATTTATGTCGGTCCCTTTAAACACTTTTTTTGCACTAGGTCCTCAAATACCCCTAGGTCTTCCGTATGGGGAGAATCGATTTTATAATTCGGGCTACCCTCCTTATGGGACACCCTCACAAGGGGGAAACATATATCCTCACTCGAATAATTCTGATCCTACCTCGGTCTCTTTACAGACCTCAGTGATGATGCCCATCCAGACCTCTTCAGACCACCTTGGCATAAACCACCATGTTTTTGGGCCAGGACAAGGAGTATACCAGGATCCTTTCTGGCCTGCAATGTTTCAGAATCAATTTTTTTCGGGACCTTGGAATCAAATACCGCCATCTATCACCAACCCAACCACTGTAAGCCACACCAGTGCACCATCTCCCACCTATGCTAGTCATGTCGGAGATGAGTCGACACTTTATACAAATCCTGTCGACAATTTGCTTCCAACCTTTGCCAATTATGTTGGGGGCACCATCTGTTTCACCCCGAATCATAGAAGTGTCATATCTCTGACTCTTATTCCTCATACAGGAGACGACTCTCCTTCCTCGTCCAGTCCCATCGAGAAACCTAGACATCTCAGACGTAAGCCTAAATTCTTTTGCACGACTTGTGAAGGAAGCCATCTTACTCTCTTGTGCCTAGTGACTACCGAGATACCAGAGGCGTGGGGCTCGCCCAAACGCCCTTCGAAATATGAGACACTCATGGTTCCTCCTCACACCACTTCACCTTTAATGATCCCAGTGGTCTCACCGTCGATATTTTCCTCTGACCTCACCCCCTCCCCGGAAGGTGAAATGCCTCCTGCCCCTGTTACCATGCATCCTCTTAAACCTATAATTGAAGAAGTGACCACGCCAGTGCCTTTTATGGTCAAACTGACTCTCCCTGAAAAGAGTGATGCACCCTCTAGTCACGTCATCAACATTCCAAGTCTTTCCCCTTCTGAACAAGAGAAATTCATTCTTCCTCCGAATACTCTCTCTCCGAACTCTGACGAGGTCCCCTTCGACTGGGACGACCTAACAGGACATCCCATACCCCCACCTATGTTTGTTCCACTAAGAGACATTATTCAAACCATAACAGAGACTATGTACTCTGTTAGCACTTCCTCCTCCTCGAGTTGCAGAGCTTTGGGCTTTCCCAAGATTTTGTCAACTATCCGCAGAATACTGACTTTCGGCAGAAGGCCAGGACGGGAGCCTTGGCCTCCCCCTTTACATGTTGATTAGACAAAAAACATGAGTCTTAGTTAAGCTCTTTTCCGACTCGTTACTAAAAATTGAAAAGATCGCCAAGTGATTTGTCCCTTTCACACTCATTAAAATTGGATTTGAAAGATCATGAGTCTTAGTTAAGCTCTTTTCCGACTCACTATAAAAAATGGAAAAGATCACCGAGTGAACTTGTCTTCTTCACACTCATAAATTGGATTTGAAAAGACGTCTATTTGGCACAAGTTTACCCATTTTTCACACCAAGTAGACTATAAGATATAAAAAAGGATATTTTTTGGCGTTAAATTGTGATTGCATCTCATGCCCTTGCTTGCAGTATTGAGCCTTTAGCCGGTTCTCGCTTTGTGTTATAAACCATGGCCCAAGCAGTTTGCATCCTCAACCAAGTAGAGCCTTGTCTATATCATTCACAATTTGACACCCTATACCCTGGAGGGAACATCACCCCGAGTGTCCATATCTCACATGCATTTACTTGCATTGAGCATAGGTATGTTCCACCGTTGGAACTAGTATTGCTTACTTGCAACACTCGTTCCCTCCTTTGTATCATAGAATTCACTTGTTATTAAAAAACAAAAAAAGACGGGCGGGAAGGGAGTACTATATTGTAATTGGAAGCAGTCGTGTTACCTTTGAACAGAGCACAAAATTATTGAGTCCTTGCATCATCATAATTTTGGGTTTAGCATGGCCTTAGGAAGCTGATCTCATTACAAAATTTTCTCTACCGACTGGTTAATCTTCCAGCCACTATAGAGAACATTATGGATGCCTCCTGCATCTAATTGTCAAATCATTAATTCTATGCTGCCAGAGTCCACCGTATGTCTTACCTCTTGTTCAAAGGAAGTCTATCAATCTGTGTCGGCCACTCCTCATAAATCTTGACTTTGCATGTTGGCCATACCCTCAGTTTGTCTCAGAATCACATGATACTTTGGTCTTATGATGCACCCTGGCCCTACTTTCATCATTGGTAGGTCACCTTGAACCCAACAATCGACATTTCATCATGGGTTGTTGACTGGGTGGTTTCCCTTGTGTTCGACGGCAAGACATCTATTCACACTTTGGGATTCGTGTAGTGTCTTGGATGCCATTAGCCTTATTGGTGGTTTCCTCACCTTTGCCAGCAGTTTTCATCACTGGCTGCTATTCAAAGGGTCTTTTTCGTGTACCACTTACATTTGGCACACGCAAAATATGCACACGGTCGTTGGTTCGTGAACATGTTCTTCATCCAATCAACACCAAATCATGAAGCTCCTGCTTTGTTCCTCGTGCTGACTGATGAGAGATGCCTTAATGCTCTCCTTTCAATAGGTCTCTTTCCATCGACTTCAACTCATGTATTCTGGATACTAGACTTAGAGTTTTATGAGTACCTTGAGGTTTGCAGTCATTAGTGGCAGGCTCTCTCGCCATTGATATATGGGAATACATCAATGTATCCTGATCAATGGATCTCTCAAATGTTCGACACCAGTTCCTTTATTCACATTTGTAGAGATGTACTTAATGCCTTGATACCTACTTTTATCATTGGTAGGCTATCTTGCGTTTGTTAACGATATACCTCAATGACCGGTAATCAAACGATGTCTCATCGTGTTCGACCTCAACTCATTTATTCACATGATGTAGACTTGCACCATTGGTGGATTGTATTGAAGACTTGAAGACATCACTTTGTAGACACAGCTTTCCTGAGTTGTTGCTTCCATTTCATCGGACCAATACCTATTTGACTTCAGCGATCATGGGAGATTAGATTGTACTACATGGTATACAGATATCTTCAGATTGATTTTGAGTCTGGTTTCACTAGGCCTTTTTCATGACTATGACAACTATTGGCATGCAATCGAATTTATATTTTCCTACTCATGGCCATGAACACTTGCTGGTATATTTTCCACATGGATCTGCATTGTATTTTTGGCAGCCATGTATGCAAAGTCAGTACATAATGTAATGAGAAATTGAGTTCGTCTAGCTGGTTCTCTACCACTCCACCTATGGGTTATTTATAATGTATTTCGGCCATCGCAGATACTCCTCTGATCTCACACATTAGGGGGCATCTATTATAGAAATATTTGCCTCACCATTGCTATCTTTCACAGAGGGCCTTTTTCCATTTCCCTATGCAGACTTATCAAACCCCTTTTTAATAAATCTAGAGCCAAAATTATATATTTTTCCACATATACACTATGTAACTTCTTTGCAAGATGTGTATATGCTTGCTGCTCCACTACAGCTCATGTATATCAGGATTTGTGCCAGAAAATACAAAATGAGTTCGGGTTTCCATGTCACGAAAAATGATCTCTGATCTTTGTCCTTCCATATACTGGAAACGTTCTGACTCGGCCCTTTAGTTGCATTCTGGAGGTTATAAGAGCACAATTTTGAGCTATGGAAAAAGGAGAGAGAAAGCATTCAACTTTGAGAGCAAAGTTACTCTGGAGAAATTACTTCATATTGAGTCTGCATCCCTTTGTCCCTCAAGTCTGGACACAGTGTTCAACCCCCAAGCTCTTTCCTTATTGTCGAGAGGACCACATTGCCTCTTTGCTATGAGCTTGCCTTTGGTCGAGGATTGAAGTGGTGGAGACCCAGCTGGAAGGAACTTTGTTTCTTGGTTTCGAACAATGCCGAAACGGAAGTCTGTAATGTTGATACTTCTGTTGATCAATTATTAATAGAAATACTCCTTTCCCGTCCTATCGATATCTTGCAAATATATGATTATTATCCATGGGCATGTTTGTAATGTTTATTAATGGATTGTGCTATTTGATGTGCTAACTCATTTTATATATTGTCACTATATACTTGCATTGCTTGTTTGTTGAGAACTTCTTGTAGGTGTAAAGCTTTGGGTAAAAGTGCTCAACGGTGGAATGACATAAAATGATTGGATTGAGGTAGGATTCTTCCTCGTATTGCACATTATTTTATATAGCACATGTTGGAATTGAGTTGATTTCTGTAGTCATACCTATATGTTGTGGTTTACCCTTGGCCATAGAGAGTTTTTCCCTTGTAATAGCAGGTGTTGTATCAACAAGGTGGATGTTTTTCTTTGAGAGGTAAATGAAAACTCTAAAAATACATGTCTGACAAAAGGAACATCCAGAGGGTTGTATGGTTGAAGGGTATGTATTGAATGAAGCATTTTTCTTCATATGTGAATTCCTTGGTAAGGATTTTGAATATGGGCCACGCTTCTGGGATGAAGAACGAGCATCATATATTATTGATGGTCAAAAACCACAATCTAATGGTGTTCAAGTATAAATTAGTAAGTAAATTCATGATCATTAATGTGGTTTTTTTCCTTGCAATCATTAATTTGCTCTGCAATTTATTTATCAAATTAACTACATAACATTTGGAGTTTGAAATAAACATGTTGACATGTAATAGGTGTAGACAAAAGTGCAATACTCAACAAGTTCATTCTGTACCACATGGACTTTATGAACAAATGGATTGATTTGTATGATAAAAAGAGAGAAGAAGTGTTATAAGCAAGGAGATAGTTTAAGAGATCCAACCCAAGGAATACTCCACTTCCCAGTGATCTGCTTGGGAATGGGGGAAATATTGCACTCTAGAATGGGTTACTTAACAAATTCAAAATCAAATAGAAGATGAAGATATAGATTCAAACATAACAAAAGATGAAATCAACATGTGTAGAGGATGCGAATGAAAGGTACAGTCGGAATTTTACAAAATGTTGTTTCTCTTACAATTTTGACACTATTAACTCTTTTAATATTCGTCATTATATTTGTTTTCACTGAAATAAATGGTCTTTCATAGGTGAGGAAATATCCTGCAATCTGTGCATATGGGCGACATTATCGTGTAGAAAGTGTAGATGTAAAGAGATGATCCTTTGATTGTGGCATCATGGTTGATTTCAAGAAATCCAGTCGAGCAAGCTCAAAAGATAAGAATGTTATTGAAGGGAATCTACAATATGTTGAAAAATCCAAGAAATTATTGAGTTGGATTACCGCTCTTTTAAATGTTATATTTTTAAGTGTAGATGGTATAAAGTATTTGGGAGGACATGATACCCATAGTGGATTGTTTTCTATATATTCCTTGAGGTTCCTACTGGAGGATAAGGAGCCTTATGTTCTACCAATTCACTGTGAGCAGGTATTTATTTAACTCAAATAAGAAGCAATAGTGATAATTAATATATTGATTCATATTTTATTGTGATAATATATATATGTTTTTATTAATCAATAAAAGTGTTATAATATATGTATGTCGTTCATGTGCGGGTATTTTTCTATGAAGATATTTTGGACCCGAAATGGATATTTTTCATACATTATGATCCAAGATTAAGGCATGTATTTGATGATGCATTAGTGGATATTGATAAAAACAATGATGTCCAACAAAATGAGAGAGAGGGATTAGAGAACATCGAATAAATTAACATCCATAATGATGTTGAAGTTGGTTATGTTTAGGTACAAGAAGAAAACAATCCGGAGTTAGATGATGTTATGGAAGACAACAATATGGATGGTATAGAAAATGATGATCCAAATACATCTGGTAACAATATAGATGGTCTACAGTGAAATTTCAATGATGACAAAGATGATGCAGGTCATGATGAGGATGAGGATAATATTAAATACTTGAAAGAACATATGAACATTGACAATGATACACTAGATGAAATTGTTGCAAACAATAATGTTAATGACCAAGACTTCTAAATTTTCAGAATTATTTGTAATCCAGTTTTTAAAATGTTGATTCTTATGGCCCAAACTTTCATGAAATGCTTCAGTATTATTTATGATGATACAAATTACCTATTTAAATATCTTTAAAGTGTTCAATATTTTCTATGAATTGTTGGCAAAAAATAAGGAATACTTGGATAAGAGTTAGCATGGTTAGTGGTCATTTATTGGCAATTGTTAAAAAATATAATTAAATATATCATATATGTAAATCAATGTAAATAACAACAATTAGGATAATTAATGTATCCAAAGTTTGTTCATTAATTTATATTTAAAAAAAAATTGAAATATTTCACTAAGCCTAAACCTAAGACCTTAACCTTTATACCATCTAACCCCTAACCCGTTGAAACATGGATGATCTTGAAGATTATGTGGGGACATTAGACATCCTTGAGTCTTAAAAACATCCCATACCATCAAGGCATGTGCCTAGTATAACCATGTCAAAGTTCGACGCATACAGGCACAACTTGGAGAAATCTCAACATTGGCCTCATTCACTGCTAACCATGTAGGGTAGATGGATGTCATTAAGCCCTTCACCCGATATAATCCATAATCCATTGACAATTAAACCACTTGCATGTTGGACCCTATAAAATTATTTTGGGCTGTCTCAACTTAATAGAATCATGGTTTAATCATCTCGAAGAATGCCACAAGGAAAAGACAAATACATGGAAATTGGCATTTTCATTAGGTTTCGTTGTAAAGATGGATATGTCGGGTTTGATGTTTGTTGGCATGGATGGTGAAATTGGGTCATGATGAATATGATGATGATGATGATGAAAATTACAACCATGATGATGTCAATGATGAAGATAATGATTTCCCTGAGTCTTAAAACACTCCCATACCGTTAAGGCACGCGCCTAGTCTAAACATGTAAAATTTCAACGCATACAGTTACATTTTGAAAAAATTTCAACATTGGCCCCATTCACTACTCACTGTGTGGGGTTGGTGGATGACATTGGTGATGGGCATGTTGTAAGTTCCATAAAATTTCAAGAGAGTTCCGAAAAATATTCTACAAATGGAAATGATGGATGATGACATGATACATCAATGATGAACATTGATGCAAACGTACTAGATGATCTCAAAGATTATGTGGGGACATTAGAAATCCTTGAGTATTGAAACCCTCCCATACCTTCAAGGCATGTGTCTAGTATAACCACATCAAATTTTGACGCATATAAGCACATATTGAAGAAATTTCAATGTTCGCCCCATTCACTTTTCACTATGTGGGGTCGGTGCATGACATTTGTAATGGGTGTATTGGAAGTTCCTTGACATTTCAAGAGAGTTCCAACAAGGATTCTATAGACGGAAATGATGAATGATGACAATGAGATGTCCATTATGAACATTGATGTAAACATGGTTGATCTCAAATATTATGTGGGAACATCAGACATCCTTGAGTCTTGAAACCATCCCATACTATCAAGGCACGTGTCTAGTCTAACCAAGTCAAATTTCAATGCATACAGGAATAGATTGAATAAATTTCAACATTGGCCCCATTCACTACTCACTGTGCGGGGTCAGTGGAAGACGTTTGTGATGGGTGTATTGGAAGTTCCATGACATTTCAAGAGAGTTCTGAAAAATATTATACAAATGGAAATGACAGATGATGACAATGATACATAAATGATGAACATTGATGCAAATGTACTGGATGATCTCAAAGATTATGTTGGGGCATTAGACATCCTTGAGTCTTGAAACCATCCCATACTGTCAAGGCACATGTCTAGTATAATGACATCAAATTTCGACTCATAAAGGAACCGTTTGAAGAAATTTCAACGTTGACCCCATTCACTTATCACTATGCGGGGTTGGTGGTTGACATTTTTCATGGGTGTATTGGAAGTTCCATGACATTTCAAGAGAATTCCGACAAAGATTCTACAAATAGAAATGAAAAATGATGAAAATGATATGTCAAAAATGAACGTTGATGCAAATGTGGATGATATCAAAGATTATGTGGGGACATTAGACATCCTTGAGTCCTTAAACCCTCCCATAACATCAAGGCATGTGTCTTGTCTAACTACATCAAATTTTGACACATACAAGAATAGTTTGAAGAAATTTCTATGTTGGTCCCATTCAATGCTCAATGTGCGGGGTTGGTGGATGACATTTGTGTATTGGAAGTTCCATGAAATTTCAAGATAGTTTTGACAAATATTATATAGATGGAAATGAAGTATGATGAAAATGATATGTGCATGATGAACGTTGATGAAAATATCGATGATATCAAAGATTATGTGGGGACATCAGGCATCCTTGAGTCTTGAAACCCTCCCATACCATTAAGGCATGTGTTTAGTATAACGATGCAAAATTTCGACGCATATAGGAATAGTTTGAAGAAATTTCAACATTGGCCCCATTCACTGATCATTGTGTGAGGTCGATGCAGGATGGCATTTGTGAAGGGTGTATTGGAAGTGCCATGACATTTCAAGAGAGTTATGACAAAGATTCTATATATGGAAATGGTGAATGATGACAATGAGACATCAATTATATTGAACGTTGATGTAAACATGGATTATCTCAAATATTATTTAGGGACATCAAACATCCTTAATTCTTGAAACCCTCCCATACCATCAAGGTAACTATCTAGTCTAACCATGTCAAATTTCGATGCATACAGACACATATTGAAAAAATTTCAAATTTTTCCCCATTCACTGCTCAATGTGAAGGGTCAGTGGAGGATATTTGTGATTGGTGTATTGGAAGTTCCATGACATTTCAATAGAGTTATGACAACGATTTTATAGAAGGGAATGATGAATGATGACAATGAGACGTGGATGATGAACGTTGATGAAAATGTGGACAATCTCAAAGATTATTTGGGGACATCATACATCCTTGATTCTTGAAACCCTCCCATACTGTCAAGGCATGTTTCTAGTCTAACCATGTCAAATTTCGACACATACAGAAACATATTGAGGAAATTTCAACATTGGTCCCATTCACTGCTCACTATGCGGGGTCGGTGCATAAAATTTGTGATGGGTGAATTGTAAGTTCCATGACATTTTAAGAGAGTTCCAACAAAGATTCTACAGATGGAAATGACGAATGATGATAATGAGACGTCCGTTATGAAAGTTGATGCAAACATGGATGATCTCAAAGATTATGTGGGGACATCAGACATCCCTGATTCTTGAAACCATCCCATACCGTCAACGTATATGTCTAGTCTAACCATGTCAAATTTCGATGCATACAGACACAGCTTGAAGAAATTTCAATGTTGGCTCCATTCAATGCTCATTGTGAGGGATCAGTGGAAGACATTTGTGATGGGTGTATTGGAAGTTCCATGACATTTCAATATATTTTCGACAAATATTCTACATATGCAAATGATGGATGATGACAATGAGATGTGGACGATCTCAATGATTATGTGCGGGGTCGATGGATGTCATTAATCCCTTATATATAATCCCTAAGCAATTAACCATTAAACTACCTAACCCCTAAGCCCAAATATATTATCCCTTGACACTTAATACCTTAAACTATAACACTTAATCCCTAGACCCCAAATCCCTAAATCACCTAATACCCAAAGCCCCTATCCTCTTATCCCCCCAAAACTTAACAAATTAACTATTTAGGCACATTAGGAGTTAAATTGGAAGCCAAACTAGAAGCTAAAAAGGAAGCTAAACTGGAAGGTAAACTGGAAGATAAACTGGAAGCTACATTGGAAGCTAAACTAGGTGCTAATTGGGGCGCTAACTAGGGCACTAAATAGGGAGATAAATATGGAGCTAACTTGGGCGTTAAATAGGGCGCTAAACTAGATGCTAATAACGCCTAGATTAGTGTCAACTTGTGTTGATCAATGCAAATAATGCCATAAATAGCGCTCTCTCAATAAATAGCATCGACTGTAGCAAAAAAATGGAGAAAAAAACATAAAAAAAAACCAGTGGAAGCAAAAAAGGGAGCTAAAAAGGGATCTAACCATAGGGATTTGTTGTAGTGAAAGGAAACAATGAAGTGATTTTGGGTAGTTACATTGTTTAAATATAGTGGTATTTTGTTTTTGAATGGAAAGTGAATACTTAAAAAGGTATATCTTCATCCCACATATTGTGAAATATTTGCAACGATCATGTAACTCCAAATCTAAATCACCTGGCTTCCTGTCCTCTTGCAATAATTGCAGATATGTGACTAAGAATTTTCAAGAGTGAAATGGAAGAGGAACAAGGGGCAGTGGCATATTTGTTTTTAACATTTAAGTTTATTACATTTACAATTTTTAATAAATGTAAGTTTAAAATGGATATTTTATAAGTTTCATATAGTGTTGAAGTTTATCTTTCTCGTCACCAAAAAAATTGGATATTTTCATTGTTCTTCAATTTAAATTTGTATAAATTAATAACCTATCAATTTTAGGTTAAAAAAATAGAAATAAATTAGAGGAGTTTATATTTGGATCATCCACAAACATTAACAAAAACAAATGATTAATTTATAATAAACACAATTAACTCAATAATAAACAGTAAAAAAATCATTTGGTTTATCCAAATTCCTTTAAAAATTACATTCAAGTTACATTGTCTAAACCCTCTTAAAAGTTGAAAGTTCTACAAATTTCAATATAATACCAATTAATAGATTTAATTTATTAATAAAATTTGGATAGAAAATTATTTTGAAATCCTTTTTCTTTTACTTGAACTTTGCATTGGAGCTGTTTACCCATGTCAAATATAATTTGTTCCCTTTATTTTCATGTATATGATATTCTCAACATTTCAATGGAGTAATAAAATACACCCTCCAAATTTAAACGAACCCTTTTACAAATAATATTTAGATCCTTTATATTTGAAAATATATTTCAATGTGGATTATAAAGAATATATTTCAATGTCTACATTAACTAAAATATTTCGATATCAATTTTTTTTTATTATATTAAAAAATGCTTTCTATAACCTAGTATAATATAATATCTTGAATAACTAATATGAAGTTGAATAACAATATCAATAACAAAAAAATATTTGAATATGTATCAAAACTTGACATGATATTTTTGACATTAACACAATTGTTATAATATAAAAAACTAATAATAAATGAAACTTTCTTATAATAAATAAAACTTAAAGCCTACCTATTGTGAAGATCTCAACCTATATCAAACACAATTCAATGCAAATGTTTTTCATCCCATATTACATTAGAAAAACAAAAAATGTATTCATTAAGTTGTTGCTAATTGCTAAATAAGTTGAACATCATAACCAATAATAATATTTTAAAAATTAACATTCAATCAATATTAAAAGTAAAAATTAAAATCACATATCATTTTAATGTTTTCTTCTTTCTCACAAATTTTGTTCAAAGACTCATTCTTCTAAAAACGAGTCATGTTGTTAGTCCTTTTCTCTTATAGTTAGGAGTTTCAATTCTTTGAGCACATGAGTGATTTGATAAAGGGAATCATCACACTTTAAATAAAAAAAAAAAAAAAAGCCTTTCAAGAAAAAAAATACTTACATAGTGATGCATAAGCGAGCAATTTCACTCTTCCCACATACCTCTAAGTTTAAACTATACCTCAAAGTTTAAACTGTTGTAGATTTTTTTACATATTACTTAAACATTTCTCAAACAATAATCTACCATATACAAAATTTAAATTATAATAATTTTTTGAATATATCTAATTTTTTTATATAAATCTTATAATTTTTAAAAAAAAATGAGTTTCACCGGTTTTGGATGACTAAAATTAATTTCAAAACAAGGATTGTATAATATACAGTTTACGGTCCTCCAAAAAAATAGAAGTAGGAATATTAATATTTTTTTCAAATGGAAATTGGAAATCATTTATTTTGATAGGAAGGAAGAAAACCGACTGACTGGAGTGAGAGCGGCGAGGTATCTAAAAGTGTGGTGCTAATTGGAGAGAGCCTCGATCGTTGTCAAATCTTCTTGATTTGAGTATCTATTGGAGCTTGTTCTTCCCACCTGTGAAATCTATGTCCACAATCCCTTTTCTCATTGGGATCAGTTCATTGTTCTCTTCTTGGCATCCAAATGCCTTTAACCCTAGGTGAATATGGACATATCATATAAAATATTTTGTATGTCAGATTTTTTAGGAAGGGACTATGTGTGATTAGTGAAGGTTTGGATTTCCATTCCCTAGGTTTGTAACATCCCGCTTTTGTGAGCACATGTTATCGACTTATTCTTTGAGGACACTTGCATGCATGTGATCCAGTTTTAGTATATGGTTGTTTGTTTGCTTATGGATTCTTATGATGATGTTGATGGATTATGATGTTATGTTATTTAATATCTATGTATTGAAAGATGTTATTGACGAGTTTCCCCTAAGTGTGCAGGACACTTGATATATTGAGGATGTCGATGGAATCAATGGACCTCGGAATCTGAATTGAGTCAGGGAGTGGACTGTATTGGTTTGGGTATTTTTATTTATGCATATGTGACATATGATCGGGTATATTATGATATTGTTTATGGATCATTGACAAGGTTTCGTTGATGGATGCAGGCTGACGATTTCTTGCTAACCAGACTCACATAAGGAATAAAGGGGCCATGCACAACAACCAGATATTGAGGGAGAGGTGTGGTAGCAGCCCCGCCATAGCCTACTATCACTCTCGTCGTGGCTCAAATTGTAGGTTAACAATTACCTAGTTCGAGAGATCCATGATGTCTTGAGGGAAGACTGAGATAGTCTCTCACGAAGATTCTAAGGGGAACGCTGTAATGAAGCGTCTTTATTCCTTAGAGTCCCTTAGTCTCTCACAAGGTCGCCCGATGGAGTATTGACTCCAAGGGTTGACCAACTACCAAAACCAGTCAAAGGTGAGTGGCACCCTTGGAGCACGTAGTGCGTCTTGAAGGGAATGCCGTGTAATATAAGTTTGAATCAAAGGAGAGTGCCACCCTTGGAGCACACAGTGCATCTTGAAGGGAACGTCACGGTATAAAAAAATGAGTCAATGAACCTAGGTGGCATAGAAAACGTCATTGAATGTTAAACCTTAAAACCTTGAGCACCTATCAAAATAATTAATTGGTTAATTAATTAACTAAAGAACGAACTGATTAACCATAATCCCTAATGGTCTAGGTGTTCACAAATAAATATTTAACTAAGCCTAAGTCTAAGTGAGTGATAAGACTAAAAACTAAAAATTTTAAATTAAATGATGAGGGGATGAAATAAATCAAATTAAGAATAAATGAAAATAAAAATAAATCCTAAGGAATGATTAATACACTTGTGTAAGTAAATATTGATTTAGAATTTTAGTTGAAAAGGGAATAAAGCATAAATCTGTAATCATAGAAGGGTATCTATTCTAATTTAAATTAAACTAAACTAATTTTTAGAAAGGCGTCAGTCATTAAAGGGGAAATAGAGGGAATAAAGGGACAGCTAGGAGTAATTTTAAGAACACTTTTAGGATGGGTGAGAGAAATTGACATTTAATTAAATTAAATGTTGGATTTATTGGTGCAACTAAGGCAACAGGTAACAAGTGTATAGGGGGAGTAATTCCTAATTGAGTTAAAAAAATGAATTAAATGTGTAAGTGGAAAGTGGTCACTAAGAAAAATTCTATAAAAGAAATGGTTGAGAGGAGGAATGGATCATGATTGGTTTGAGTAAGGTTATGCTACAAAAATTTTGATTGGTTTTACTTGTGAGAGTTGAGATACCCATCTCGGGAAAGAGAGTGGTAGCTCTACCTTGCGAGGCGAGATGGGAGCTAGAGACTCTAGTTGTGGTTGTGTGTGGCCCATTTGTGGGTTGGGGGGTTGAGGGGTAGAAAAGCACCCCTAGCATTGGCTGGGAGGTACTGGTGAAGTATTCACGGTTAGCATGCTGGGAGATGGACGAAGCGCAAGTGCGAAATAATGTCTTCGACTTCGTCACCTTTGGTTATGGTATTCCTCTCAGAATTATTAAATGCAATGTATTAATTTTATTGTATTTTTATTTGAATTCGCAATGTTTTAAGTGTTTTTGTATATATATATTGGGATATTCTTGGCATTTTTATTGCTTACAATCTCTACGTTTTCTCTTGCACATTTACCCCCACGATTTTGTTATCTTTTCCCAACAAATGGGTCTCTTTTAACCTCTTCGATTCCAGTCTTACCCTCGGCGAAAAATTTTCATCTTTGTGTTTCATTCCTTCTCTGCCCAGCGATTTGGGTGTCTTCCCTGTGTTGTTTTTGGACGAGGAGAAAAGTTTCTCTGCCATTTTTTTTATCCCATGGGGTCGTTAGTATAAACATTGTTTTGTTTCCTTTTGGAGGAGGAAAAGGGTTCTACGTTTTTGGAGAGTCTTCTAAACTCGTTTTTCCATCTGATCCTTCCTTCAAACATTGTAGTGATTTCCTTACGTTCTAGGTGGAGAGCCTAAGCTCATAGCCATCCCTCCTTGCCCATCTAAAAAAATTTACAATTGTCCTCTGCATTGAATGGGAGATGCAAACTCAACGCTCGTTTCTATGGCTCGACATTTCGTTCTTTACCCTCTGCGAATTCAACCCTCTCTGCCACGATTTTGAAGGTAGATGGTACCCAAGGTGATCAACGTTTTGGACTTCGAATTCGACCTGATTTATAGTCTCCTGGCATGTTTTATTTATTGGACTCTCTTTTGTGTTTAGCTCTTAATTCCGCCAGATCCATTTTCCTTCTGGCGATATCTTCCCATGAGTATCTCTACGAAATTTTTGGAGTTTTTATCTTGGATTTTTATCCCGAACCCTCTCTATGTATAGCCTTCGAATTCAACCAAGATTCAGAGAAATTATCATGGAGATTAAACCCGAATTATATCTGTGCAGGGTAATTAATTTCGCCATGTGTATGATTACAAGACCAGGACCTTCAGGGGCATTGGAACCATTTATTTATAGTTTAATATGAAACTGACATTTGTGCTAATGAATTGAATGAAGGGAATCTTTTTACAATTGAAACGGTTGATTTTACACTTGTTCAAATGTTTCCTTAGAAGGGATAATGTAGAATATTGTATTATTGTTAAAATAGAATTACTTAATTAGTTTTATCTAGAATGGATAACTATGTTTATCTTCTTTTGTAGATATTTACAATTAAATGTGACCGTAGAATGGTCACTATTAATTATTAATTATATTTATTTTAACAATTGCAAGTTTTAAGGTATAATTATAGTGACACTTGAAGGAGTGATGTTATCATTGTACATAAAAATAGTAATGTATAGAGAAGTTGTGGAAAGCCCAGATGTAGTAAGGTATACTCTATTTAACCTAGATAGATCGCCTTAAGATAAACAGATGAATTACTTAAGGATTTTTTTTATGAAGATGATTGGACTCATGGATATGCAACTACTTATTTAACTTTGAATTGAGTAATTAAGTGTTGTGATCTCTTAGACCTTTGAAATTAATGTGACTACCATTGCACGCCTTGAACAAGGTTGATGTATGATTGTTTTGTAATGGTTCTTTCACGCCATGAATTTATTAGATTAGACTTCCTTACTCTTTAGATTTAATTCATAATTATCTTGCGCCATGAATGAATTCAATGTACGGATGATTGTGTGGTTAGTTTTCTCTTTCTCCCTTAGAATAACAAATGACTTATGATTGATTAAGCATATATGATCTCTTGCGCCAGTCAAAATAGATGATTCCCTTGCGCCTTGAACTTGATGCGAATAGATTTTTTGCGCATGAAATGAATTGAGTGAATAGATAGATTCTCTTGCGCCATTGAAGTAATATTGATGTGTAAATGATTGGGTAATTAGACTCCTTTCGCGCACTGAAAATATAATGTAATGTGTGATTGTTTAGATGTTAGACTTCTTGTGCGCAATGAAATTATGGTGTAATGAATGATTATTTAGATGTTAGACTCTTGCATGAAATTAAATTTAATGTGACAAATGATTTCCTTTATGTGATTGGAATCTTGCGCTATGAGTATAACTGATAATTTCTCTTATACCTTAGATTTAATGTGGTGTGTGATAGGTTATGTGATTAGTTAGAATACTTGTGTGCCATGATTTAGACGTTATGTATGATGATAAGTTGTTGATGACGCTTACAGTTGAATAATTGATGTTTAGGTTGGTGGATTTGATCTAGTTGATTGCAGCTTGATTGTATTAGTGGGATTTAGACACCTCCTTGTTCCTCGGAATAGTCTCCAACCATGAGACCTTAAATGGTCAAAATCAATTGGATCATGGACTTGAGCATTGCTTATGTGTCCTGGAGGTCCTAACCTTGTAGGGTAGGTTGGGAGGGTAGTATATGTATTCCATATTTATGTTAGCACTATGATCTTCATGTTATCGTTATGTTATTTCATGTTATCCTTATGTTATCTGATGATTATCTTTATGTGACTAGCTGAGCGATTAAAAGTATTGGTGATTCATTTTGATCGTGATGAGTGGATCTTGCATTGCCATTCATGATGCTTTCAATTTTGTGTCATTATTCAATTATGATGATGTGTTAATTATAATTCGTTGTTAATTTTTTGATACATTAGTTGCGACATTATTGATTATGATGATGAGACGCTTGTAATTCCTTTAATTAAGATGTCGTTGATTATGCGTTGTTGAATTGTGTTGACGCAATTTCCTCATGCTTTAAATTTTTTTTACCTTTTGTGCTTCTCTTCTTCTTAGGCGTAACAGAGGGTCGTTACATATGGTATCGGAGCAGGTTCAACCCTATGACTGTGGATCGTCACGCCTTCCACTGTATTAAACCCTTGATTAATAACTTAGCGCTAATTAAAATTTTAACTTGTTCGTACCAGTGATCCTAGTTATAGAATGTCATGGAGGTAGACGATGTGGTGCTAGGGGAAGAGGTGCGATGCCTCCAGTAGCGTCCATGCCAAAGGGGTCTAAACCCCAAGGAGAAGAACTCCTCATTGGATAGGGGATGATTGCTGAGAGCGATGCAGTTGGTCGGACGAGGTCCTTTCCGAGGATGTCAAAGGCCTTGATTAACCATCTAGATAGAGATGAGGCCAGAGCGCCTATATCACATGAGAGTCCATAGTGCACCCCGGCCGGTATTGGCATCGTTCATAGAGAACTCGGGAAGGTCAAGTTTCCCGAGTTCTTGGGTGCCACAAATGACTCATTAGTCTAGACATGGTTGGAGAACATGGTGATGTGATTCTCACCTTGTGATTACACCTCCAACATGAAAGTATGCATGGAGGTATTTCAGTTGAAGGGAAGCACTCTTCTATGGTGGAAGATGCTCCTACCTCAACTGAACATGGTCGTCAAGGACGTGTCATAGGAGTTGTTCGAGGAACAGTTCCAGGAGAGGTATTTACCTGAGGAATTCATCGAGCGCTAGCTCAATGAGTTCAATGCCTTATGATAGGATGGTCGTACGATGTCCGAGTATGAGGTCCGATTAGTGGAGCTTCTTGGTATGCTCCACATTTGAACACCGAGAAGCTAAAGGTCAACAAGTGTGTTCGGCCTTAAATTCAACATTCGTGCAAAGGTGAGGATCCTAATACCTCAAACTTTGCTCGATGCAGTCCAGAAGGCCCTCATAACTGAGGAAGAGATGACCAGTGGGGGTCAGGGAAGGACTCCTACAAGAGTGACTGGACATATGAGTTCAGGTAGGCCAACAACGTCTACTTCGGGGACCTGGAGTACTAGACCGAAGATCGAATGATGGACATGTGGAGATGCACATTACCAGCGAGATTGTCTGGTTGAGAGGGCTAGCACAACTAGATCAACTGGACACACGAAAGATGGATATTTGGGCCATGCCCATTGGATTCTTTCCATGGTGAGTAACTTCCAGGCCAAGCACTAGTCCACTGTGCTTGAGGTGTTAGGTACCATTTCCAACCAAACTTTTAGTATTTAATAGATCCTGGTGCTACGAAGAGCTTTATTCTAGTGTCACACTGAAAGGAATTAATGCAAAGGCAGTCGACAGGATGAGTTTAGATACGTTGAAATGGATTTAGGTGCCAAACAAATGGTTGGAGGAAGGGTTATGAACTGTTTCTTTAACTTGGGGAATTTTGTAACAAAATCTGACCTATACATCATGATCTTAGGATTTTATGACGTTGTGATCGGTATGGAATGGTTGGAATCGCATGATGAAATACTCAACTATAATATGAAATGGTTGAGTTTGACCGATGATGAGGGACATATATGAGTGATTACAGGAAGAAACCAAGGAGTTTCCATAAGGTTTATTCTTCCCTATAGATACAGAAGAGCATGCGCAAGAGATGCAATCTCTATGCAATCCTAACATTGAACAACAAGGGCATGGAGGAAGGACTAGAAAACATTCTGGTAGTATGAGAGTTTGCAAACGTGTTCCTAGAAGAGTTTCTAGGTTTACTATTAGGAACCAAATATCAATATAGCATAGAAAAACCTCAGAATAAGTACTCAACGCCTTGAAAAAGAGAGAAATTTAGATAATAAGCCTCTTCGAGGGGGCAACCTCCTTATGCCC
>JZKD02S0551004.1:271592-289715 GCA_000966675.3 Picea glauca
ATTTTCTTTTATACACATTTCTTTAACGATTCCACTTCCCCTTTCAATGGGAAAGCCAACGACATCTGTCTTGGCAACTGAAACGCTAACCAATTCATCATTCTCAGTCGGTTTCACTTAACGGATTTACAACTGAAGCGTTAATGAGTGAGGAAGAACAACAACCCTCCGATCAAGGTTTGATCCAACGGTTCAGATCAAATCGGGATTTCACCCATCGTGATTTCGACATTTGCGATGTCAACAATCACAAGTCCTTCGGACTCGCAATTCTCCGATTCCCGATGGTTCCTTTACACTCGCTAGCCCTGCTGGCTATTAGGCCCATATGACCATCATCACATGACCTCGGTCAAACCTCGCATCAGTGTTTCTGCATTTAACATGTCATCATACACATACCTGTAGAATCCCCGATCCCCGATTCTCCGATGACAAATATCAACGATCCACATCACTTCCAGCTCAACGGCTCAGATTAGATTTCGCGATTTGCACATCGCGATTACTCACTTCTCTTTGTATTTTAAGGTCATGCAACTTATCTTTGATCCGACGATGATCAGGTCTAGTGCTTGAATCCAACGGTCACTGAGTCATCTCCTTAACCATATTTGTACTCGTACTTCATGCAGAGATTCAACGGTCCAGATCCCTTCTAGCTCGACGGCTGTGATTACTTCACGAAATCGCATATCGTGATTTCGGGATTCTTGATGCAGTGTGTTTTTGACATATCAAAGTCCCGATCCCCGAAACTCCGTTCCTCTGCTGACGTCACTCATCGTTTGACACGTGTTTACTTCTGCCACGTGTCACCCTGATTCGTTACCCACATGTGCCTCAATTGCTTGAATCAGTCTGACACTTGTCAGTCCCTGGTTATGCCACGTGTCACTTTCCTGACGTGATCTGTTTGACGTATGTTGGATCAACGGTCTAGATCACATGTTGATCTGACGGTTCTGATTCAATTGGGATTTCGCATATCGCGAAATCGGGGTTTTTGTTGCATTGTGTTCTTTGCACTATGAACTCCCGATCCCCGAAACTCCGATGCCACCTGTCCTCTGTGCTGTCACTTGGACCCCACTAGGTGCTTATCTCCGTCGGGAAATCGCGTATCGGGATATCGCGATTCCTGCGGTTGTGAGTCTCTCGTCACCGAGAAATCCGAAACGCCGAATACCGACTTGTCCGGATCTCCTGCCATGTGTTCTCACAAATGGACGGTTCAAACCTCCTATCGGGAAATCGTGGGTCGCGATTCCAATATACAAGAGTTCCATGTCCACGGAAACTCCGATTTTCTGATGAATTGACCTCCGACTCTCCTCCAGATGTCTGACGCGTGTCCCTACGGTGATCACTGCTCAATAGGACTTAACCCCTGCGCTTAACTTCTGCGCAGCTTCTGCAGATCTGATGACTATGGGTCTTTCGGAAAATTTGGATGGGATCCGACAGTCACCATCTTCCATCCTCTTCAAATCTCTCATTCTACCATCCTCACTGTTGTCATCAATGACAAGCATCCACTGCATTCTGTCCACTGAATTTGCCAACAGGTCCTTATTCCTTCGAGGCCCTTAGTCTCTCACAAGGTCTCCTGATGGAGTATTGACTCCAAGGGTTGGACAACTACCAAAACCAGTCAAAGGCGAGTGGAACCCTTGTAGCACATAGTGCATATTGAAGGGCACATTGCATAATATAAGTTTGAATCAAAGGTGAGTGGAACCCTTGGAGTATGGAGTGCGTCTTGAAGAACACGTTGTGGTATAAAAAAAATGAGTCAATGAACCTAGGTGGACTAGAAAATGTGAGTGAATGTTAAACCTTAAAACCTTGAGCACCTACCGAATTAATTAATTTTTATTAATTAACTAAAGACTGAAATGATTAAGAATAATCCCTAAGGGTCTAGGCATTCGTAAATAAAGATTTAACTAAGACTAAGTCTAAGTGAGTGAGAAGACTAAAAACTAAAAAACTTAAATGAAATGATGAGGGGATGAAATAAATCAAATTAAGAATAAATGAAAATAAAAATAAATCCTAAGGAATGATTAATACACTTGTGCACGTAAATACTAATTTAGAATTTTAGTTGAGAAGGGAATAAATCATAAATGTGTAATCATAGAAAGGTATATAATATAGTCTAACTAAAGAAATTTCCTAAATTAATCTCAAATAAGTTTTAGAAAGGCGTTAATCATTAAAAGGGAAATAGAGGGAATAAAGGGACAACTAAGAGTAATTTTAGGAGCACTTTTAGGATGGGTGAGGGAAATTGACATTTAGTTAAATTAAATGGTGGATTTATTGGTGCAACTAAGGGAATGGGTGACAAATGTACAGGGGGAGTAATTCCTAATTAATTTTTAAAAAACAAATTAAATGTGCAAGTGGAAAGTGGTCACTTAGAAAAATTATATAAAAGAAATGGCTGAGAGGAGGAATGGATCATGACTGGTTTAAGGTTATGCTGCAAAAATTTTGATTAGTTTTACTTGCGAGAGTGGTAGCTCTACCTTGTGAGGCGAGATGGGAGCTAGAGACTCTGGTTGTGGTTGTGCGTGGCCCCTTTGTGACTTGGGTGGTTGAGGGGGAAGAAGAGTACCCCTAGCGTTGGCTAGGGGGTACCTGTGAAGTCTTCACAGTTAGCAAGCTGGGAGTTGGACGGAGCGCAACTGTGGAATAACATCTTCGACTTCGTTGCCTTCGGTTACGGTATTCCTCTCTGAATTATCAAATGCAATGTATTAAGTTTATTGTATATATATATATATATATATATATATATAGGGGTATTCTTAGCATTTTTATTGCGTAACATATCTATGTTTTCTATTGCACATTTTCCCCAATGATTTTTTTATCTTTTCCCAGTGATTGGGTCTATTTTAACCTCTGTGATTCCAGTCTTACCCTCAGTGAAAAATTGTCATCTCTGCGTTTCATTCCTTCTCTTCCCAACGACTTGGGTGTCTTCCCTTTGTTGTTTTTGGCCAAGGATCAAAGGGGCTTTGCCATTTCTGTTATCCCATGGGGTCGTTAGTATAATTTTTTTTTTTATTCCTTTTGGATGAGGAAAAGGGCTCTACGTTTCTAGAGAGTCTTCTAAACTCATTGTTCCCTAGAATTTTGTAAACCATGTATCCATCTGATCCTTCCCTCAAACATTGTAGTGATTTCCCTGCGTTTTGGGTGGAGAGACTAAGCTCATGGTCATCCCTCCTTGCCCAGCCAAAAAAATTTACAATTTTCCTCTGCGTTGAATGGGATATGTAAATTCAATGCTCATTTCTATGGCTCGACGTTTCATTCTTTACCCTCTGGGAATTCAACCCTCTCTGCCATTATTTTGAAGGTAGATAGTACTCGACGTGTTTTATTTACTAGATTCTCTTCTCTGTTGAGCTCTTAATTCTGCCCAAATCCATTTTCATTCTGAAGATATATTTCCTTCAGTATCTCTGCAAAAGTTTTGGATTTTTTATCTTGGAGTTTTATCCTGAATCCTCTCGGTGTATAGCCTTTGAATTCTCCCAAGATTCAGAGAAATTATCATGGTGATTAAACTCGAATTATATATGTGCAGGGTAATTAATTTTTCCCTGTCTTTACCTTCAACTTGATGCGTGTTTGAAGGAATTCAATCCCAATGCCTTCGATACACTTGCCCAATGTTATACTCAAGTTACCTTTTCTTTTGAATTTTTGTTTTCTTTTTTTCATTTGGCTTACATTACGCCCAGCTTGCAAACCATCCCTTAAACCTATCTGCACTTAAATCCATACTTACACATGAATACATCCAAGCATTAGACTCTGTTGGCATGTTTACATGTAGAGTGTGCCTATCATTGATGGCAAGAACAACAATGACGATGGCATATTGGCAGCAATGCCGACAAATAGGAAAGCAGGAGACCATGAGAAATTGTTATCTACAAGTCCAGGAGGACGAGCACAGGGAAGAGAGTTAGAGTTTCAAGATATCCAAAGGTTATCATGAAGGTAGCAAGGAGCGTGTGCAGAGTTGCATGCAGAGCACAAGTGTGCGCCAGGGCCAAGGTTAACTTCATTGCCAAAGATCAAGAGAGATAGCGTTTTTCATATGCGCAGATGAGACCCAAAGTCATCACGACTTGCAGAAGGAGCAAAGGTAGAGATCCTTGAACACTCAAAAAAACTTCTAAGTCAGAGAGATCATAAGCTCAGGGTGAGAAGCCTCAGCGGCCGTCCGATCAACAAATTGACGGTGTTGATCATCTCATATAACGGACGTTGGTCATATGAGTGACCGTGGGCTTGAGGACCGTTGGAGGATTGTGACAGTCGGATTTGCAAGCCAGATCAATGGCAGAGATGAATTGCGGGGAGAGAAACAAGAATTAAACATCTCACTAGTTCCAATCCTGCAATTGGTCTAGATCGTCAGATCTCATAGACTCAGATATCGATGACTGTGGTTGATCCAACAAGCGATCAGATTAAGTCGGATTAAGTTGTGACCATCGGATGCGCAATCGCCAGATCAACGATAGGGATAGATTGCGGAGATCGGAAGGAGAATTAAATAGCGCACTAGTTCCAATCCCACAATTAGTCAGGACCGTTAGATCATATAGCCTCTAAGATCGACGATTGTGGTTGACTCACCAACAACGCACAACTTCAAATTGTGGAATTTTGGTGACGAGTTAAATCACTCACAAGTTGTGGTTCTGTAACCATCCTTGATCGTTAATCTTGTTAGAGAATGTTCACAATTGTCGAATCACTTTAAGTGGAAGGATAGGATAAGCGGAGCTAAAGGGTTGAGAATTTGATTATCCAAATACCTGTCAGCCGTCCGATCAAACCTGAATTCCTGTCAGCCATCGGATCAAACCCGAATTCCCGTCATCCGTCAGATCATTTTAAAGTGGAAGGATATGATAAGAGAGGTAAAAGATCTGAGATCTCATTTATGCAAATTTTCGTCGCCCATTGGATCATTCTAAGTGGAAGGATGAGATAAGCTATAAGAGTTGCATCGCAGATAGATCGAGCCATCGATCCAAGATAATGATCAACGAGCAACATTTAGTTTGGGTATAAATATGTGAGGAGTTTAAGCTCCGGAAAAATCTCACTTCAGATTTTTCAGTTTTAGATTTGAAAAACCTGAAGCCCAGAGAGCTGAAAATCTGAAATGAACAAGGACCATCGGATCTGGAGAACATACGATGACTGTTAGATTAGGCAGATCTACATCAACAAATTATTTCAGTAAACCTCGTCTGCAAGGACATGTGGCAGACCACGTTAGCAAAGGACATATGGGAGATCATGTCAGCAAACCATGTCAGCAAGGATATGTGGCAAACCACGTCAACAAGGATGTGTGGCAGACCACGTCAGCAAGGACACAAGTCATCCGATCTGAAAGATCACTTTGGGTGTATTCTCAACCGTTGATCATAGTACAATGGAAGGATAGTGAAAGTTTGAAAAGTTGAAATCCCAAAGTTCTGAAGGGAGAATTTTTGACATCTATCCATTATCGAGGAGGACAGGTGGTGCGAGATCCACAACTTCAGAAGTTTGTGGATGGGGAGAACATGAAATTCGCTAAAGAAAAATCTCAACCATTGATCGTTAAGGGGAGTATGTGTTAGTTGATATGAGATTTCAGAGAAATATCACTTCAAGGATTTCCAGTTGAGACTTGAGAATACCGAAGTTTGGAGACGCGAGAATATTGTGACCATTGATCCGAAAGGGACATGTGTCAGTGGATTGTCAGCTCCGGGAAAAAGCAAAGGAAGGTTGAAAGTTTGGAAAGTTGAGATTTCCAAACCCAGAATACCTGAAGGGATTGTGACCATTGATTCGAGAAGACCACGTGTCGTTAGATCGTGGACTCTGAGTGAAATTCGTTGGGAGCAAGTAGAGTTTGAGAATTGAGACTCCCGAAGCCCGAAAGGCGAAATCGGTCTTGTCCGTTGGTTTGGAGGGCCACATGCCACATGGTCGTTGAGACTAAGGATCATGTGTGGACAGAGGAAATAAGACAGGAAAGGAATATAGATCGGAGCCGTTGATCGAAGGAGCACCGTCAAGATCGTGAGATCGATGGTCCCGCTACATTGCAGGGTCAAAACATGATTGAGTCTTAATTGTTCGTGAGTGGGATGCAATTGAAACCATGGTTTTCGAGAAAGGGTACGTGGCAGCTGGAGGTAAATTGTGGGGTGAAAAGCAGTTTGTTCTACACCACCTTTGGACGCACCCGCAATCGCGTGGTCACATGAGTTCATCTCCCAAGTTCATATCGAGGGAGGAGCTAGCACGTGGCTAAGCTCCACTTCAGAGTTCAAGAGATCAGGAAGCACCTTTTGAATAGGTGTTTGGTTACCGTCGATGGTCACATGAATGAAGGGGCTTAGAAGCCAAAGAAGGAAAAATGAATCTCTGTAACTGATGGAACAGAGTGATTGTATATTCCAAAGAATTAGAAGAGCTTCAGGGTGATCACTAGAGGAGATGAAGAGTCTCGAGGTCACTTCCAGTGGAATGAAGATTCATCATAGAGACAATTGACAAATGGAAGAGAGTCGAAGACTATAACTTCTAGAGAAGCCAAATAATCTCAAGATAATGGCCACTGATGAAGAACAGACTCAGCATGATCACCAGAGGGAACGAAGAGTTAGGTGTATGATCTGGTAGAGGACTTGGGGTTATAAATATACGTAGAACAGAGAAAATATGGTTACTTATTTTGATAATTATTCATGTGGGAAGAAGCAGGTTGTGCGCAGGAGATGAAGCACACAGAAGAGGCGTAGTGCAAAGAATGGCAATGGTGCATAGAGCATAAAACACAGAATAAATACATAGAAAAAAGTGCATATCTAAGAGATGAAGAGAAAGCCGAGGTGCACATTTAGAGAGAGAGCAAAAGAACAGAAATCACAAGAATATGCGAGAAGGAAGACACTAATGCAGATAGAGAAGAGCAGTGTAGAAGAACAGTGATGAGACTGATAAGTCATTGATATACACTGTATCACTGTAATAAATTTGAGTAAGAAAATATTTATATTTCAGGGTGGTAGGGTGGTGCTAGAGAGGACTATTGTCCTTAGAGTTTCAAGTAGGTTCTTGAACACAGGGAGTTGTAGATTCCATCTGGTTGTAGCCAGAAAAATCAGGGAGGTAGGGTGGTGCAAGGGAGAACTATTGTTCTCTATTATACAGGTTGGTGCCCGTGTGATTGGAAGTTGGTGCTTCCATCCAGTTGGCACTGGAACACTCAGGAATTTGGTGCTTCCTTCTAGTGGGTGCTAGAGAAACCAGAGAGTTGATGCTCTTAGCAAGTTTTATCTTGTTAAAGAAGAGGTTGAAGCCTCACTTTGAGTTGGTTCTCAAAGAATGATAATGTATAAAAAATAAAGACTACTTATCATATCAAGAAGAAGTGGTTTTCTCCCTTTATGGGTTTCCTCAGGAATATTTGTATCTGTGTATTTCATGTGTGTGATTGATGTTGAATATTCTATTGCTTACTTCCCTGCATTATTGTGATCATCATTGAGTGTTCTATAAAGAGTTTAAAATGGGCATAATTGTTTAAGCATAGTAACAACTGATTCACCCCCCCCTCTAAGTTGTCCAACAATTGGTATCAGAGCAAGTTCCCTTTATTTAAGGGTATATCCTAAAGCTTAAACATGACTAGCCATGAAGGAACTTCAACCAATAAGGCCCCTCTGTTCAATGGAACAAACGTTTCCTTCTGGAAAGTTAGGAGGAGAACCTACATAATAGCTTTAGGTGCAGATGTCTGGGATGTGGTAGATATTGTTTATGTAAAGCCAGTTGTACTAGCTAATAAAGATGACAAGCTAGAATTCAACTTCAATGCTAAGGATATGAATGCTATTCTAAGTGGGCTTGTAGAAGAAGAATTTGTAAAAGTTATGCACTTAGAATCTGCCAAAGAAATGTGGGACAAACTCATTAGCAGTTATGAAGGTAATGAGAAGGTAAAGGATGCCAAGCTTCAAACCTACATATTACAGTTCGAACAACTAAAGATGAATGAGGATGAAACAATTAATAAATTTTTATTAAGAGTTGAAGATCTTGTGAATGCCATGAAGGGTCTTGGTGAGAAGATTGAAGACGTATTTTTAGTTTAGAAAATTTTGAGATCTTTGCTAGATAGGTTCAACCCAAAGGTCTCTGTTATAGAAGAACTTAATGATCTAAAATCTTTGCCTTTTGATAAACTTCTAGGAACATTGACTGCATATAAAATGAGGATAGTTAAAGATAAGCCCACCTCTATAGAAGCATCATTTAAAGCAGATAAGAATGAGGATTCTGAGATTGATGAAATTGAAGTGAAATTTGTGAGAAGACTAAAGAAAGGATCAGACAAGTATCAAGGTAAGTTTCCCTCCAAATGATTTGACTATAGAAAGATAGGTCACTTTGGATCTAAGTGTCCACACAAGAAGAAGGACCAGAACTATGAAGGTGAAGAGAAGTACAAATCCAAGAGATTTGTTAAAAAAAAAAGTTTATGTGTAAACAATGATGACTTTTCAGGAGACACAGATAGTGACTCTTCTTGTGAAGATAAAGTTAATGACTTTATGCTTATGGACAAAGAGGATTATGATAATAAGAGCACATGAAGTGATGTTAATGATGAATAAGATGTGGTTGATATGGAAGGTGAACTAATCAGTGCTTTAGAAGAGATTGACAGACTCAGACTTAAGAAGAGAAAACAAAAACAGTTGTTGATGCAGTTTGAAAAGAATGGTAAAAAACCCGATGAAGACTTTTCCCTACTAAAAGTGGAGTTAGAAGAGGCAAATAAAATAGAGGACACTCTGAAACAACAACTATCATAGAAGAAGGAAAGATGTGAAGCCTTGGAAGAAGAGGTAGTAAAAACCAGGAAAGAGATGGAGAAGTTTAAAGCATTATATCTCCAAAATCTTCCAAGCATTAAAGCCTCAGCATAACTAAATGACATTCCGAGAAAACAAAGATCTCCTTTGTTGAAGACTGGTTTAGGATATGTAAGTGGTTCAAGTAGCAAGCAACTAGAAAGCAAAGAGCCAATAAACATGATCAAGTTCCAAGTCAACAGACAATCAAACCATGAGAATACTCTGCCACCAACAACTAATGAGGACAAGATGATCCCTGATCAAAAAATAAGACATCAGAAGATGGAGCAACAAATTCCAAGAAGAAGGCCATCCTTCAGGTACCAAAATTTCTTCCATGGTTAATTTTTTTACTGCTCTAATTTTGGTCATAAGATTGCAAATTGTCAAATTAAGTTTAGAGACATGCAACTGAGGAGATCAAGAAACAAACAATCTTTGCAACATAGAGCTAAACATCCAATGAGTAGACAACGTTGCACCAATCTCTTTGACCTATTGAACAATGAGCTTGAATGATATAACTGTCATAACTTCGACCACAAAGCTGCAAATTTACATCAGAAGAATTACAAAGCAGATCCAAGGATAAAGCTCTTAGCTAGAAATGCCAGCACATTGAAAAAGAAAGATAGTGAAAAATGTGGTCTAGTACTTTCAGCTCAAAAAAAAAATACCCCTGGAATATAGACAATGGATGTTTGAAGCACATGACTGGAGACAAGGATAAGATTCTATCTATAAGTAAAAGAAAAATAGGAAATGTGACCTTTGGAAATGATGAAATAGGTAAAATCAAGGGTAAAGGGATGGTGAGTTTGAGTAATGGCAAGGGAGATGCCCAGGATGTTCTGCTTGTAGATGGTCTGAAACATAATTTTCTCATTGTAAGTCAAATGTGTGAGAGAGGTTTTGAAGAGGTGTTCACTTCCAAATATTGTAAGGTAAAGAATGTAAACTCAAGACAAGTGGTGGCTAAATACATAAGGACATATAATAATGCATGTGTGCTGGAAGAAGATAGAAAAAAGTGTCATCTAAGAAAATATGATGAAAGTTGGTTATGGCATAGGATATTTGGACATATAAACTCTGACCACTTAATCAAGCTCAAAAATATTGAGGCAGTAAAAGATCTTCCAAAATTATCAAAGACACTAGATTTTGTGTGCAAACCCTGCCAAGTAGGAAAGCTAACCAGGACATGGTTTAAATACAAAGAGATCTACTTCAACAGAGAATCCACTCCAATTAGTTCATATGGATTTATGTGGACCATCAAGAAAGGAAGGAACATGGAAGGAAAACTAATTCATGCTGATCATTGAGGATTAATCCAGACTCACTTGGGTTGCTTTTCTAAAAAAAAAAACTGAATCATTTGAGAAATTTAAATATTTAAATCTTTAATTGAGAATGAAACAGGCAACATGTTAAAAGCAACAAGATCAAATAGAGGAGGAGAATTTATGACAAGTGATTTCAAGGAATTCTGTGATAAACATGGGATCAAGAGAGAATACACAATCCCAGGAACTCCACAAAAAAATGGAGTAGTTGAGAGGTTGATGAAGGAATCCCAGTAAGAGAGGTGAGAAATATTGAGTCTGCTACAGAGGACACAACTGAAGCTAAAGATGAGCAGGTCAAAGAATCAGAAGGAGAAGACTCTGAGTTAGATACAAATACTCTGCATGACTCAAATAAGAGATTCCATCCTGTCAGGGGGAGTATGTGTTGGTTAAATATCTAATACCTCCGAAAAGTACTACAACAACTCAGGGGGGGAATGCTTTCTTTGACATTGATGTCAAAGGGGGAGAAAATGTGTGGTATGGATGATACAATTGGAGGTCTAAGGAGAACAGTGCAATCCTTTAGGGTTTCCATCAATGTAAAAGGGGGAGATTGTTGGCATGTTTATAGGCAGAGTGTGCTTGTCATTGATGGTAAGAATAACAACGACGATGGCATATTGGTAGTAATGATGGGAAAAATTAAAGCAAGAGACCATGAGAAATTGTTGTCTACAATCTCAGGAGGATGAGAACAGGGCAGAGAGTTGGAGTTTCCAGATAGCCATAGGTTATCATGAAGGAAACAAGGAGTGTGCATAGGATTCCTTAGAATCCGTGAGTTTGCAGAAGGAATCAAGCTCAGGAGGAATAACGCAGAGTTGCATGCAAAGCGCAAGTGTGCGCAAGGGCCAAGGTTAAATCCATTTCCAAAGCTCAAGAGAGATAACATTTTTCAGATACACAGATGAGACCCAAAGTCATTAGGACCTTCAGAAGGAGAAAAGGTCGAGACCCTTGAACGCTCAGAAAACCTTCTAAGTCAGAGAGATCGTAAACTTAGGGTGAGAAGCCTCAGCAGCCATCCAATCAAGAAATTGACAGTGTTGATCGTCTCATATAACGGACGTTGGTCATATGAGTTACCATGGGCTTGAGGAATGTTGGAGGATTGTGACCGTCGGATCTATAAGCCAGATCAATGAGAGGGATGAATTGTGGGGAGCAAAAGAAGAATTAAACATCTCCCTAGTTCCAATCCCGTAATTGGTCTAGATTGTCAGATCTCATAGACTCGAATATAGATGACTATGGTTGATCCAACAAGAGATCAGATTAAGTCAGATTGAGTTGTGACCATTAGATGCACAATCACTAAATCAATGACTAGGATAGATTGTGGAGATCGAAAGGATAATTAAATATCGCGCTAGCTCCAATCCCGCAATTAGTCAGGACCATCAGATCTTATAGCCTCGAAGATCGACGATTGTGGTTGACTCACCAACGACGCACAACTTCAAATTGTGGAGTTTTGGTGACGAGTTAAATCACTCACAAGTTTTGGTTCCACAACCATCCTTGATCGTTGATTTTCTTCGAGAAACTTTACAACCGTCGGACCACTTTAAGTGGAAGGATATGATAAGCAGAGCTAAAGGGTTGAGAATTTGATTATCCGAATACCCGTCAGTCATCGGATCATACTCGAATTCCCGTCATCCATCCGATCATTTTAAAGTGGAAGGATAGCATAAGCAAGGTAAAAGATCATAGATCTCATTTATGCAAATTTTTGTCAATCGTTGGATCATTCTAAGTGGAAGGACATGATAAGCTATAAGAGTTGCATCGCAGACAGATCGAGCCATCGATCCAAGATCATGATCGACGAACAACATTTAGTTCGGGTATAAATATGCAAGGAGGTTAAGCTCAGGAAAAATATCACTTCAGGTTTTTTAGTTTGAGATTTGAAAAACTTGAAGCTCGGAGAGTTGAAAATCCGAAATGAATAAGGACCATCAGATCTAGAGAACATACGATGACCGTTAGATCAGGGAGATCTACATCAACAAACCTCGTCCACAAGGACATGTGGTAGACCATGACAACAAAGTACATATGGGAGATCACGTCAGCAAACCATGTTAGCAAGGATATGTGGTAGACCACGTCAGCAAGGACATGTGGCAGACCACGTCAGTAGACCACATCAACAAGGACACAAGTCGTCCGATTTGAAAGATCACTTCGGGTGTATTCTCAACCGTTGATCATAGTACAAAGGAAGGATAGTGTAAGTTTGAAAAGTTGAAATCTTGAAGTTCTGAAGGGAGAAGTTCTGACAGTCGTCCATCGTCGAGGAGGACAGCTGGCGCAAGATCCACAACATCAAAAGTTTATGGATGGAGAGAACATGAAATTTGTCGAAGACAAATCTCGATCGTTGATCGTGAAGGGGAGTACGTGTCAGCTGATCTGAGATTTCAGAGAAATCTCACTTCAAGGATTTCCAATTGAGACTTGAGAATCCTGAAGTCTGGAGACGTGAAAGGATCATGACCGTTGATCCGAAAGGGACATGCATCAATGGATTGTCAGCTTTGGGAAAAAGAAAAGGAAGGTTGAAAAGTTGGAAATTTGAGATTTTCGAACCCCGAATACCCGAAGGGATTGTGACCATTGATTCAAGAAGACTACACATCGTTAGATCGTGGAATCTGGGTGAAATGATCCAGGAGCAAGTGAAGTTTGAGAATCGAGACTCTCGAAGCCCGAAAGGCGAAATCAATCTCGTCCATTGGTTTGGAGGGCCACATGTCACTTGGTCATTGAGACTAAGGATCATGCGTGGATGGAGGAAAGAAGGAAGGAAAGGAAGATATATCGGAGCTGTTGATTGAAGGAGCATCGTCAAGATCGTGAGATCAACGGTCCCATCACATTGCGGGGTCAGAACATGCTCGGGTATTAATTTTTTGTGAGTGGGACGCAATTGAAACCATGGTTTTGGAGAAAGGGTACCTTGATGTTGGAGGTAAATTGTGGGAAAAAAAGAAGTTTGTTTTACTCCACCTTTGGACGCGCCCGCAATCACATGGTCACATGAGTTCATCGCCCAAGCTCATATCGAGGCAGGAGTTATCACATTGCTAAGCTCCACATTGGAGTTCGGGAGATCGTGAAGCCCATTTTGAATAGGCGTCATTTGATCATCGTCGATGGTAATGTGAAGGAAGGGGATTAGAAGCCAAAAAATCCAAAATGACTCTCTGTAACTGACGGAACATAGTGATTGTATCTGCCAAAGAATTCGAAGGGCTTCAGGGTGATCGCCAGAGGAGCTGAAGAGTCTCTAGGTAACTGTCAGTGGAATGAAGACTCATCATAGAGTCAATTGACAGATGGAAGAGAGTCGAAGACTGTAACTTCTAGAGAAGCCAAAGAATCTCAGGATAATGACCACTGATGTAGAACAGACTCAACATGATCGCCAGAGAGAATGAATAGTTAGGTGTATGATCTGGTAGAGGACTTGGGATGATAAATATATGCATAACAAAGAAAACATGGTTTCTGCTTTTGATAGTTATTCATGCGGGAAGAAGCAGGCTGTGCGCAGGAGATGAAGCACACAGAAGAGGCGTAGCGCAAAGAATGGCAATGGTGCACAGAGCATAAAACACAGAAGAAAGACATATAACAAAATTCATATCTAAGAGATGAAGAGAAATCCAAGGTGCACATGAAGAGACAGAGCAAAAGAACATAAATCGCAAGAATATGCGAGAAGGAAGACATTAATGTAGGCAAAGAAGAGTAGTGTAGCAGAACAATGATGAGATTGGTGAGTCATTGATATACAATGTATCACTGTAATAAATTTGAGTAAGAAAATATTATATTTTAGGGTGGTAGGGTGGTGCTAGGGAGGACTGTTGTCCTCAAATTTTCAAGTAGGTTCTTGAACACAGGGAGTTGTAGCTTCCATTTGGTTGCAGCCAGAAAAATTAGGGTGGTAGGGTGGTGCAAGGGAGAAATATTGTTCTCTGTTATATAGGTTGGTGCCTATGTGACTGGAAGTTGGTGCTTCCATCCAGTTGGTGTTGTAACACTCAGGGAGTTGGTGCTTCCTTCTAGTGGGTGTTAGAGAAACTAGAGAGTTGGTGCTCTCAGCAAGTTGCAACTTGTTAAAGAAGAGGTTGAAGCCTCATTTTGAGTTGGTTCTCAAAGAATGATAATATACAGAAAATAAAGACTACTTATCATATCAAGAAGAAGAGGCTTTCTCCCTTTATGGGTTTCCTCAGGAATATTTGTCTTTGTGTATTTCATGTGTGTGATTAATGTTGAATATTCTATTGCTTACTTCCCTGCATTATTGTGATCATCATTGAGTGTTCTGTAAAGAGTTTAAAATGGGCATAATTGTTTAAGAACAGTAACAACCGATTGACCCCCCCCTCTCAGTTTTCCAACAGACTCTGCTTTTCTGATTGCACGGTTCACTTAGCACGGTTGGGACAACCTAATATTCGGATTGCGAACTGGGATTGGGGGAGGACGACCTGGGTATGATTACAAGACCAAGGACCTTCATGGGCATTGAAACCATTTATTTACAGTTTAATATGAAACTGACATTTGTGTTAATGACTTGAATGAAGAGAATCTTTTTACAATTGAAACAATAGATTTTACACCTGTTCAAATGTTTCCTTAGAAGGGATAATGTAGAATATTGTATTATTGTTAAAATAGAATTACTTAATTAATTGTATCTAGAATGGATAACTATGTTTATCTTCTTTTGTATATCTTTACAATTAAATGTGATAGTAGAATGGTCACTATTAATTATTCATTATATTTATTTTAACAATTGCAAGTTTTAAGGTATACTTATAGTGACACTTGAAGGAGTGATATTATCATTGTACATAAAAATAGTAATGTATAGAGAAGTTGTGGAAATCCTAGATGTAGTAAGGCATACTCTATTTAACCTAGATAGATCACCTTAATATAGACAAATGAATTACTTAAGGATTGCTTTTATGAAGATGATTGGACTCATGGATATGCAACTACTTATTTCAGATTGAATTGAGTAATTAAGTGTTGTGATGTCTTACACCTTTGAAATTAATGTGAATACCCTTGCATGCCTTGAACAAGGTTGATGTATGACTACTTTGTAATGGTTCATTCACGCCCTGAATTTATTAGATTAGAGTTCTTTAAGATTTAGATTTAATTGATAATTATCTTGCGCCATGAATGAATTCAATGTATGGATGATTGTGTGGTTAGTTTTCTCTTGTGCCCTTAGAATAACGAATGACTTATGATTGATTAAGCATATATGATCTCTTGCGCTAGTCAAAATAGATGATTCCCTTGCACCTTGAACTTGATGCGAATAAATTATTTGTGCATGAAATGAACTAACTGAATAGATAGATTCTCTTGCGCCATTGAAGTAATATTGATGTGTAAATGATTGAGTAATTAGACTCTTGGTGTGCACTGAAAATATAATGTAATGTATGATTGTTTAGATGTTAGACTTCTTGCGTTCAATGAAATTATGGTGTAATGAATGATTATTTAGATGTTAGACTCTTGCGCGAAATGAAATTTAATGTGACAGATGATTGCATTTATGTGGTTGGAATCTTGCACTATGAGTATAAATGATAATTGCTCTTATGCCTTGGATTCAATTTGGTGTGTGATAGATTATGTGATTAGTTAGAATACTTGCGTGCCATGATTTAGACGTGATGTATGATGATAATATGTTGATGACAATATGTTGATGACGCTTACGCTTGAATAATTGATATTTAAGTTGGTGGATTTGATCTAGTTGATTGCGGCTTGATTGTATTAGTGGGATTTAGACACCTCCTTGTTCCTCAGAATAGTCGCTAGCCATGAGACCTTAAATGGTAAAAATCAATTAGATCTTGGGATTAAGCATTTCTTATGTGTCCTGGAGGTCCTAACCTTGCAGGGTAGGTTGGGTGGGTAGTATCTTTATTCCATCTTTATTTTATCACTATGATATTCATGTTATCATTATCTTATCTCATGTTATTCTTGTGTTATCTGATGATTATCTTTATGTGATGAACTAAGAGATTAAAAGTATTGATGATTCCTGTTGATCCTGATGAATGGATCTTGCATCGCCATTCATGATTCTTTCAATTTTGTGTCGTTATTCAATTATGATGACGTGTTAATTATAATTCATTACTAATTTGTTGATACATTGGTTGTGACGTTATTGATTATGAATATGAGACGCTTGTAATTCCTTTAATTAAGATGTCATTGATTATGCGTTGTT
Source organism: Picea glauca (assembly GCA_000966675.3). Lineage (NCBI taxonomy): Eukaryota > Viridiplantae > Streptophyta > Pinopsida > Pinales > Pinaceae > Picea > Picea glauca. The sequence goes on from JZKD02S0551004.1 coordinate 288,215, forward strand.
GAATTGTGTTGACGCAATTTCCTAATGCTTTTAAAAAAATATTTTTACCTTTTTGCCTTCGCTTTTTCTTAGGAGTAACGAAGGGTCATTACAAGGTTTGATTCTCATCCTATTTCAATCTAGCAAACATTGAGTAGATGCTAACCCAACGCGATTGACATAAAAAAGAAGTCAATTTTTTTATGAACATCTTAGCATATGCTCGATGAACATCTTAATATATGCTTTCATTCCTTGATGTGAAAACAAAGGATATTTTGCTTAAGCTCAGAGATGAAATTTATGAACTTAACATGAAGTTTGGGTGGAGCAAATATAAGTTAGACTCATTTTCTCCCTTCTTTCATCACATCGCATATGGACTTAGTGATGAATGTGAGTAAAGTTATTTATCAAATAAATAATGTGTGAAGTGAAGAGACATAGTAAAGAACTCCATATTTAAATTTTAACCAATTGCCATATAAATAAGTGAATACAATTTTGTAGGCAAACCAACAATTTCATAAAAAAACATGCAATTAAATTTATTCAGATTTGTTAGACCAATAATAAGCCACCTTCTCTTATACTTGTAGGTTATGAGTGAAATGCAACACACCTTCAGTGAAACGCTTGTAGGCTGTGAGGGAAACGCGTGTAGAAACTATAATAAGCAAAATAAAAAATTAAAATAGGCAAATGCCATGCATCCAATTTGCATGAAAAAAATGTTGAAAACTGAGTATCAAAAGAATTGCATAGTGGACAATATTAGGTGAAAAACATGGTAAGAAAACATAGAACACAAGTAAGGAAGTTGGTAATGGAGGCATCTGCTATGGGGAACTTTTAACAATTGGAACCCTACTGTGTGATTGAGTGTCGAGATTCATTTTACAATCTACAAAACTTGATAAAGAATCTCAGGTCTAAGAAGATGGAAATGGATTCTATTTTGCAGTATTTCAGGAACCTGTGCACAATTGGAAACCATTTTCTCTTGAATAAGCAAGAGAAGAGGAAAGTGACCTTCCCCTATGGTTTGTGACCAGTGACAAAACCTAAAGCCAATAATAAGGTTGAGAAGCAACGTGAAACAATTGGGCGCATCAGAAGCCTAAAATGATCCAACTATCCACCTGTTCACCTCTTCTATTAACGTAGGTTCTTTATTCTTCTTGCGATTTCATCAATCACTTCATTATGATGTTGCTTGTTGGTCTTCTGCAACTACTAAGAGTGAATTCCTCCTTTAAGGTAGGATAGATATATGTCGGATGCAGTTTCAGAGAGTTGAAACATTTACTATTCGAACTCCTTGGTCGAGTTATTTGTTAGTTAATTCCCAAGGTGTGGAAATGGATTTGAAACTAGAAACTCCCAACAATGAAAGATTGTAGGAAGATTTCAAATGCTATCGATTTGAATGCATGATTGCAAATGTTGTCGATTTGAATGCATCATCTATTGCTGGTAATGAGAAGGTGCCCTTCAACAACTCTGTAAAACCACCAAAGCT
>JZKD02S0551027.1:0-16438 GCA_000966675.3 Picea glauca
TTTTTTTGAGGACTATTCAAGGCATAGGCCCATGGGAATAAACAACAAAGAAAAAATATTTTCCCTGGGAATCAATTGTGGAATATATACAAAACCCTCTTGATAAAATTAAAAAATGCTTCCATATTTGGAAATAAATCCCAAATTATTTTCCCTTAATTGGGAATTCGTTAATTTGGAAAATATGGAATGGTGCACTTGTTATCATAGGTAAGGACCCATAGATCAGATGTAAGAACAATCACATCCTCCTTCTTCTATCATGAACTATATTCATATATTGGGCATATACTCTTTAAATAAAGTTGCTCACATGAATCAACCAACATGGAATTTTCAATGGCTTTCTTGGCAAGAAGTTGGCCTTGGGGTTGAGTATGTTGAAAATTGGAACACATATACAAACTCTCTCAGAAGTTCATTTGTACATCTCTTGGATCAGGATGATCAACTTTTATGGTTCATGAACCATCCGAAGACTATGAACCAATGATATGATATAAATATCTAGCCCAAGAAATACAAATGAACAACATATATGGTGGGGGGGAATCTATGGAAACTGAATTGTTTAAGGTTTCAAATGTAGAGAAGTTTAAAAGCAAGGGAAACAAATAGAGAAAAAAAAAATGATGTTATAAATAGAGTCAAGTAAATATAGAAAAGTTATTAAATTATTTTACTATGGAAAGTTAGGTCATTTAAGCAAAGTTGGTAGAAAGTGGTTGTGGTATGAAAAGCACAACCAAAATTGTTGTGGGATAAATGAAATTATCTTTCTTTGGAGACTAATTTATTGTATACTAAACTTGGCCAACCATGTATTAATTCATCTATTCATTCACATTAATTATTCTATAGGCTTGATGTTTGATTGTCGAATTGTTTGTGCGAGTCATGTTTGAGTCCATAAGCCCTCCCATACCATCAATGCATATGTCTAGTCTAACCATGTCAAATTGATATGCATCGATTTCAAGTACATGAGTAGGCGATGCCACCCAGAAAGTTGGCCTTGTCGCCCTTCACATTAATTATTCTATAGGCTTGTTGTTTGATTGTGAAATTGTTTGTGTGAGTCATGTTTGAGTCTAGAAAACCTCCCATACTGTCATTGCATGCGTCTATTCTAACCATGTGAAATTTCAGTCCATACAAGCAAAAATTGAAATTTTTTTGATGTTGGCCCCATTGACATGTCACTTATAAGTAGGGTCAAGTACATGAGTAGGCGCGCCTTATTTTTGGGTTTTGCTAGAATAACCAAAGAATATTTGATTGTCAAATTCTTTGTTTGAGTCATGTTTGAGTCCAAAAACCCTTTCATATTGTTAATGCATGTGTGTTGTCCTAACATTTCATGAAATTTCAGTCCATTCAAACACAAATTGAAAAAAAATCAACATTGGCCCCATTCACATTAATTATTCTATAGGATTGTTGTTTGATTGTCGAATTGTTTGTGCGAGTAATTTTTGAGTCCAGAAACCCTCCCATACTTTCAATGCATGCATCTAGTCTACCCATGTCAGATTTCAGTCCATACAAGCACAAATTGAAAAAAAATCAACGTTGGCCCCATTCACATGTGATGATTTATATGCATCGATTTCAAGTACATGATCAGCAGGCAATGCCATCCAAAAAATTGGCCTTGTCACCCTTCACATTAATTATTCTATAGGCTTGTTGTTTGATTGTGAAATTGTTTGTGTGATTCATGTTTGAGTTTAGAAACCATCCCATACTGTCATTGCATGTGTCTAGTCTAACCATGTCAAATTTTATCCATACAAGCACAAACTGAAAAAAAATCAACGTTGGCCCCATTCACATGTCACTTATAAGCAGGGTAAAGTACATGAGCAGGTGCACCTTATTTTGGGGTTTTGATAGAATAACCAAAGAATATTTGATTGTTAAATTCTTTGTTTGAGTCATGTTTGAGTCAAACCCTTTCATACCATCAATGCATGCGTGTTTTCGTAACATGTCATGAAATTTCAGTCCATACAAGCACAAATTGAAAAAAGAATCAACATTGGCTTCATTCACATTAATTATTCTATAGGCTTGTTGTTTTATTGTCAAAATGTTTGTGCGAGTCATGTTTGGGTCCGAAAACCCTCCCATATCGTTAATGCATGTGTCTAGTCTAACCATGTCAAATTTCATTCCATACAAGCATAAATTGAAAAAAATTCAATGTTGGTCCCATTCACATGTCATGATTTATATTCGTTGGTTTCAAGTACATGAGCAGGTGATGCCACCCAAAAAATTGGCCTTGTCTCCCTTCACATTAATTATTCTATAGGATTGTTGTTTGATTGTTAAATTGTTAGTGTGAGTCATGTTTGAGTTTGGAAACCCTCCCATACTGTCATTGCCTACATCTATTCTAACCATGTCAAATTTAAGTCCATACAAGGACAAATTGAAAAAAATTCAACATTGGCCCCATTCACATGTCATGATTTATATGTGTCAGTTTCAAGTGCATGATGAGCAGGCTATGCCACCCAAAAAGTTTGTCTTGTTGCCCTTCACATTAATTATTTTATAGGATTGTTATTTGATTTTGAAATTGTTTGTGTGAGTCATGTTTGAGTTTGGAAACCCTCACATACTGTCATTGCATGCGTCTAGTCTAACCATGTCAAATTTCAGTCCATACAAGAACAAATTGAAAAAATTTCAATGTTGGCCCCATTCACATGTCACATATAAGAATGGTCAAGTACATGAGAAGGCACACCTTATTTTTGGGTTTTGATAGAATAACGAAAGAATACTTGATTTTCTAATTCTTTGTTTGAGTCATGTTTGAGTCCAAAAACCCTCCCATATTGTCAATGAATGTGTGTTGTACTAACATGTCATGAACTTTCAGTCCATACAAGAACAAATTGAAAAATAAATCAACATTGTCCCCATTCACATTAATTATTATATAGGCTTGTTGTTTGATTGTCGAATTGTTTGTGTGAGTCATGTTTGAGTCTGGAAACCATCCCACACCGACAATGCATGAATCTAGTCTAACCATGTCAAATTCCAGTCCATACAAGCACAAATTGAAAAAATTTCAACGTTGGCCTCATTTACATGTTATGATTTATATGCCCTCATTTCAAGTACATGAGCAGACGATGCCACCCAAAAAATTGTCCTTGTCTCCCTTCACATTAATTACTTTATAGGCTTGTTGTTTGATTGTGAAATTTTTTGTGCGAGTCATGTTTGAGTCTGGAAAACCTCCCATACTGTCATTTCATGTGTTTAGTCTAACCATTTGAAATTTCAGCACAAATTGAAAACAATTCAGCGTTGGCCTCATTCACATGTCATGATTTATCTGCGTCGGTTTCAAGTACATGAGAAAGCGTGTCTTATTTTTTATTTATTAAATATTATATAATAACGAACTAGTTTAAATAAGCATAGGTGTGCATTAACCTTTTCGAGCTTCTTTTAGTTTCGAGAATTGTTTAATATTCTCTACTGAACGGGGCCAACCACATGAAGGTGGAAGCTCATCTGTCATGCCCCCCTCGCGTCACTCTCAATTCGAAAAAACACGACAAAATCTATTTACTAGAAAATAAATGAATGTGTTTTTTTGTCATAATTAAGAAATGTCTCCTACAACATATACTGACATACTAGAAAATGACATAATTAAACTTGAACAATAATTTATACAATATACCAATACAAGTCAATATATCTATTAACTTGTATTGGTATATTGTATAAATTAGTGTTCAAGTTTAATTATGTCATTTTCTAGTATGTCGGTATATGTTGTAGGAGACATTTCTTAATTAAGGCATACCTCATACACTTCTATGTAATTGATCATCTTCTCCATCCAAGTCCACATTTGTATCATTCGATCCGGATTCATCATTGTAAGGATTGGCCATATCATCATTGTCATCGTCAATGTTAGTTTTGATAAAGTCATCATCGATATCATCTTCATGAGCATTGTCTCCTACATCATCTGTTTCAAGTAATTCTTCAACATCTTCCTCTGGAACATGATCATCTAAATCATGTTGATCCTCTATATCATCTTCTTCTTCAATACCCTCTTGATCTTCCTCTACATTATACTTTACCAGCCTTCATCTTAGATCATGTCTAATAACAAATGACCATCCCACTCTACCTGGAACCTCTGAGTAAAATACATGTTTACATTGACTTGGAAGAACATAGGGCTTTGTTCTTGGCTCAAGCGACCTTGTATTGACCATGGTAAATCCATTAGCACGTTCAATAAAAATTCTATTAGGATCANAAGTTGCTCACATGAATCAACCAACATGGAATTTTCAATGGCTTTCTTGGCAAGAAGTTGGCCTTGGGGTTGAGTATGTTGAAAATTGGAACACATATACAAACTCTCTCAGAAGTTCATTTGTACATCTCTTGGATCAGGATGATCAACTTTTATGGTTCATGAACCATCCGAAGACTATGAACCAATGATATGATATAAATATCTAGCCCAAGAAATACAAATGAACAACATATATGGTGGGGGGGAATCTATGGAAACTGAATTGTTTAAGGTTTCAAATGTAGAGAAGTTTAAAAGCAAGGGAAACAAATAGAGAAAAAAAAAATGATGTTATAAATAGAGTCAAGTAAATATAGAAAAGTTATTAAATTATTTTACTATGGAAAGTTAGGTCATTTAAGCAAAGTTGGTAGAAAGTGGTTGTGGTATGAAAAGCACAACCAAAATTGTTGTGGGATAAATGAAATTATCTTTCTTTGGAGACTAATTTATTGTATACTAAACTTGGCCAACCATGTATTAATTCATCTATTCATTCACATTAATTATTCTATAGGCTTGATGTTTGATTGTCGAATTGTTTGTGCGAGTCATGTTTGAGTCCAGAAGCCCTCCCATACCATCAATTCATGTGTCTAGTCTAACCATGTAAAATTGATATGCGTTGATTTCAAGTACATGAGTAGGCGATGCCACCCATAAAGTTGGCCTTGTTTCCCTTCACATTAATTATTCTACAGGCTTGTTGTTTGATTGTGAAATTGTTTGTGTGAGTCATGTTTGAGTCTGGAAAACCTCCCATACTATCATTGCATCCGTCTAGTCTAACCATGTGAAATTTCAGTCCATACAAGCAAAAATTGAAATTTTTTTGATGTTGGCCCCATTGACATGTCACTTATAAGCAGGGTCAAGTACATGAGTAGGCGCGCCTTATTTTTGGGTTTTGCTAGAATAACCAAAGAATATTTGATTGTCGAATTATTTGTTTGAGTCATGTTTGAGTCCAAAAACCCTTTCATACTGTTAATGCTTGTGTGTTGTCCTAACATTTCATGAAATTTCAGTCCATTCAAACACAAAATGAAAACAAATCAACATTGGCCCCATTCACATTAATTATTCTATAGGATTGTTGTTTGATTGTCGAATTGTTTGTGCGAGTAATTTTTGAGTCTGGAAACCCTCCCATACTTTCAATGCATGCATCTAGTCTATCCATGTCAAATTTCAGTCCATACAAGCACAAATTGAAAAAAAATCAACGTTGGCCCCATTCACATGTCATGATTTATATGCATCGGTTTCAAGTACATGATCAACAGACAATGCCATCCAAAAAATTGGCCTTGTCATCCTTCACATTAATTATTCTATAGGCTTGTTGTTTGATTGTGAAATTGTTTGTGTGATTCATGTTTGAGTTTAGAAACCATCCCATACTGTCATTGCATGTGTCTAGTCTAACCATGTCAAATTTTATCCATACAAGCACAAACTGAAAAAAAATCAACGTTGGCCCCATTCACATGTCACTTATAAGCAGGGTAAAGTACATGAGCAGGTGCACCTTATTTTGGGGTTTTGATAGAATAACCAAAGAATATTTGATTGTTAAATTCTTTGTTTGAGTCATGTTTGAGTCAAACCCTTTCATACCATCAATGCATGCGTGTTTTCGTAACATGTCATGAAATTTCAGTCCATACAAGCACAAATTGAAAAAAGAATCAACATTGGCTTCATTCACATTAATTATTCTATAGGCTTGTTGTTTTATTGTCAAAATGTTTGTGCGAGTCATGTTTGGGTCCGAAAACCCTCCCATATCGTTAATGCATGTGTCTAGTCTAACCATGTCAAATTTCATTCCATACAAGCATAAATTGAAAAAAATTCAATGTTGGTCCCATTCACATGTCATGATTTATATTCGTTGGTTTCAAGTACATGAGCAGGTGATGCCACCCAAAAAATTGGCCTTGTCTCCCTTCACATTAATTATTCTATAGGATTGTTGTTTGATTGTTAAATTGTTAGTGTGAGTCATGTTTGAGTTTGGAAACCCTCCCATACTGTCATTGCCTACATCTATTCTAACCATGTCAAATTTAAGTCCATACAAGGACAAATTGAAAAAAATTCAACATTGGCCCCATTCACATGTCATGATTTATATGTGTCAGTTTCAAGTGCATGATGAGCAGGCTATGCCACCCAAAAAGTTTGTCTTGTTGCCCTTCACATTAATTATTTTATAGGATTGTTATTTGATTTTGAAATTGTTTGTGTGAGTCATGTTTGAGTTTGGAAACCCTCACATACTGTCATTGCATGCGTCTAGTCTAACCATGTCAAATTTCAGTCCATACAAGAACAAATTGAAAAAATTTCAATGTTGGCCCCATTCACATGTCACATATAAGAATGGTCAAGTACATGAGAAGGCACACCTTATTTTTGGGTTTTGATAGAATAACGAAAGAATACTTGATTTTCTAATTCTTTGTTTGAGTCATGTTTGAGTCCAAAAACCCTCCCATATTGTCAATGAATGTGTGTTGTACTAACATGTCATGAACTTTCAGTCCATACAAGAACAAATTGAAAAATAAATCAACATTGTCCCCATTCACATTAATTATTATATAGGCTTGTTGTTTGATTGTCGAATTGTTTGTGTGAGTCATGTTTGAGTCTGGAAACCATCCCACACCGACAATGCATGAATCTAGTCTAACCATGTCAAATTCCAGTCCATACAAGCACAAATTGAAAAAATTTCAACGTTGGCCTCATTTACATGTTATGATTTATATGCCCTCATTTCAAGTACATGAGCAGACGATGCCACCCAAAAAATTGTCCTTGTCTCCCTTCACATTAATTACTTTATAGGCTTGTTGTTTGATTGTGAAATTTTTTGTGCGAGTCATGTTTGAGTCTGGAAAACCTCCCATACTGTCATTTCATGTGTTTAGTCTAACCATTTGAAATTTCAGCACAAATTGAAAACAATTCAGCGTTGGCCTCATTCACATGTCATGATTTATCTGCGTCGGTTTCAAGTACATGAGAAAGCGTGTCTTATTTTTTATTTATTAAATATTATATAATAACGAACTAGTTTAAATAAGCATAGGTGTGCATTAACCTTTTCGAGCTTCTTTTAGTTTCGAGAATTGTTTAATATTCTCTACTGAACGGGGCCAACCACATGAAGGTGGAAGCTCATCTGTCATGCCCCCCTCGCGTCACTCTCAATTCGAAAAAACACGACAAAATCTATTTACTAGAAAATAAATGAATGTGTTTTTTTGTCATAATTAAGAAATGTCTCCTACAACATATACTGACATACTAGAAAATGACATAATTAAACTTGAACAATAATTTATACAATATACCAATACAAGTCAATATATCTATTAACTTGTATTGGTATATTGTATAAATTAGTGTTCAAGTTTAATTATGTCATTTTCTAGTATGTCGGTATATGTTGTAGGAGACATTTCTTAATTAAGGCATACCTCATACACTTCTATGTAATTGATCATCTTCTCCATCCAAGTCCACATTTGTATCATTCGATCCGGATTCATCATTGTAAGGATTGGCCATATCATCATTGTCATCGTCAATGTTAGTTTTGATAAAGTCATCATCGATATCATCTTCATGAGCATTGTCTCCTACATCATCTGTTTCAAGTAATTCTTCAACATCTTCCTCTGGAACATGATCATCTAAATCATGTTGATCCTCTATATCATCTTCTTCTTCAATACCCTCTTGATCTTCCTCTACATTATACTTTACCAGCCTTCATCTTAGATCATGTCTAATAACAAATGACCATCCCACTCTACCTGGAACCTCTGAGTAAAATACATGTTTACATTGACTTGGAAGAACATAGGGCTTTGTTCTTGGCTCAAGCGACCTTGTATTGACCATGGTAAATCCATTAGCACGTTCAATAAAAATTCTATTAGGATCATGTTGATTCAATCATAGCCTATACCATTTGACAATGAATATAACTAATTTTAAGAATTTAAAGTCACATTCAATAATATCTTCCAAATACCTATGATAACATCGATTTTCTGACAATTATGGATGTCTGTCACTTCTAGAGGAAACATTCATCACCTCAAAGACTACAGTTATCCCAAAATCATATTTTTTCTTCATTTCATCCAACTTTTCTATGCGAAATTTACGACCGTTGCACCACATAGCCTTATGGTGTTTTACCAACAATATTCTAAACATGTAAAAATGACATCATCAATTGATAATTAAGTAAATATTTTATGTTTGGAAAGTATGCAAAGAAAAAAAAAAATCAACTTGTACATCAATATAATTGAAAATAATAAAATAGTATGGCTTATCAATATGCTTGTATGTTTATCTTTTAAACCATATGCTAAATCAATTTCTCTTTGTGTAAGATTGGTATCTCCATTGCGGTGTGCTTCTTTAACCAATGAAGCCACACCTTCCCATGTAATCCTTGACCACATTGTTTACATCGTTCAATCCATACCTTCATCTAATAAATATTGTTTGTGACGTATAAATGTAGTGCATCTCACTCTCGACCAAATGCATGAGAATAAAATTACAATATTTCAAAAACGTATAATTACTTAAAGCGGTATACCTTTATAATTGATGCATATTGAAGATTAAAAATGAAATATTTAAGTACGATATATACATAAAAACCAACAGTCAAATGTACTATAATTAATCTACACCATCTAATAATTGTCTTTCACCTTCCTTGATCTACCTTTCCCCATCAAGTACTCCCCTTCAAATTTGTTAATGGAGTTTGGATCACCAATGCGCCGATCTAAATCGATCTTAATAAATTCTAACCCTAGAAGATAATCAATAATATACACCATGGTTTGGTATACCATATATCCCTCCACCATAGAACCCTCATGACATGCTCTCTATCTAACCAAATCCTTCAAAAATTTCAAGTGCTTTTCAACCATCCACATTGACCTTGTGTGTATAGGTCAACACAATTCAATCTCCTCAAGTTGGTGTATGAGGTAGTGTTCTTGTGCATTGAAAAATGACGAAGGTAGAAACTTTTGCATTTCACACATTAGACAAGTAATTTCTCTCTTCCAATACTTTATATCTTCTTTATGGATTTCTTTAGATGAAAACCATCTACAATTGATGCAAGCAAATCATGAGATTTAACGAATATAAACCATATAGTACATAAGTACAATTACTAAAACACATGTCAAATATAAGTTCTACAACGAATTAATTAAACACTTTATGCATGCAAAATATTGCTACTTACCTCATGCATTTTCCAAGATCATATATAACTTGTTTGATATTGTTGTCGAAGTTGTCTGGGAGAGATAAAGGTAGAACATATTGTAACAATAAAATCATTTCATTATTTTTTCCAAAAGCACACAAAAAAGTACACCAATAACATGTAGTATACAAATATAGAAATATATAAACCAGAATAATTACCTTAATGAAGACATGCCAATCATGCATTTTTACCCCCCCAAAATCACCTTTCTTTATTAAGATATTCTTTATGTTCGAACAAAATCATGTGGGAAATTTAATTTTTCATATGACTTCTTTTACAACATTGCTTTGTTGTTCCATCAATAACCATGGAAGAGAGATTACATTAATTTGGTATCCATCGTTATTTATTTCAATGACATCTTTCATTGCATGATTGGATTCTTGAATGTCACTGCAAATTTTGAAAAAAAATTCTTTGTCACTCCTTCCATCCAATATTTGAAATAATGTTTCAGCTACATTATTTCCAATATGCACTGTATCAAACAAATGAACAATTTGCAGGTGCTCATAGTAGGGAAACCTACTTAATTGTTTGGGATAAATTTTCATTCCTCATGGAGGCCCATTAACACCTTCATGATCACAACCATCATGAATCATAGTTAAAGAAATTACAAAAATCGTTGTCAATTACAATAAATTATCAAAACACATTATAAAAGAAAATAAATTAAAAAACATTTCATATATGATGATCATAGATAGACAATTTGATTTGTACCTTGACAATTTCTATTATATTGCAACTTCCATAGGTGAGGTGTCATTCTCTGTGGTTTGAATGTGGTCTCTTCTTTCCCGTTGAAAAGATGTTTTTCGGTAGTTCAACAACTATGATTCTTAGAGAGAAAGTGCCTATACTCATCAAACACCTCCTTTCCTAAACTTTTTGATTGACAAGATTTCATATTAGGACCACAAACTGGACATGCAAATTTTCCCTTTGTTTGAAGACCTGCAAGAGATGGATTAACTATGTCAATTATAATATATTTTATATAATTAATAATGAATTATTTAAAAAACATGCATGATTAATATATCAACTTCATAAAATTAAATACTATTAGAGTGCACGTTATAATTACATACCACAAAAATGTGTTATCCTGGAGCATAATGAATTGTCCATGCAAGCATTGAATGGAATTGAAATTTCCTTTTCCCTATTGGTCTAGAGACATCATACATGGTGATGCCATTCCATAGCTTTAGTAGCTCGTCAATAAGAGGCTCGATATATACATTCATATCTTTAACTTGGTACTTACCTAATTGATTTGAACATATACAGTACATCATTATTACAACCATTTTACATACATAAATAATATATATGAGTAAATGAAAATAAATATANCCTTCACATTAATTATTCTATAGGCTTGTTGTTTGATTGTGAAATTGTTTGTGTGATTCATGTTTGAGTTTAGAAACCATCCCATACTGTCATTGCATGTGTCTAGTCTAACCATGTCAAATTTTATCCATACAAGCACAAACTGAAAAAAAATCAACGTTGGCCCCATTCACATGTCACTTATAAGCAGGGTAAAGTACATGAGCAGGTGCACCTTATTTTGGGGTTTTGATAGAATAACCAAAGAATATTTGATTGTTAAATTCTTTGTTTGAGTCATGTTTGAGTCAAACCCTTTCATACCATCAATGCATGCGTGTTTTCGTAACATGTCATGAAATTTCAGTCCATACAAGCACAAATTGAAAAAAGAATCAACATTGGCTTCATTCACATTAATTATTCTATAGGCTTGTTGTTTTATTGTCAAAATGTTTGTGCGAGTCATGTTTGGGTCCGAAAACCCTCCCATATCGTTAATGCATGTGTCTAGTCTAACCATGTCAAATTTCATTCCATACAAGCATAAATTGAAAAAAATTCAATGTTGGTCCCATTCACATGTCATGATTTATATTCGTTGGTTTCAAGTACATGAGCAGGTGATGCCACCCAAAAAATTGGCCTTGTCTCCCTTCACATTAATTATTCTATAGGATTGTTGTTTGATTGTTAAATTGTTAGTGTGAGTCATGTTTGAGTTTGGAAACCCTCCCATACTGTCATTGCCTACATCTATTCTAACCATGTCAAATTTAAGTCCATACAAGGACAAATTGAAAAAAATTCAACATTGGCCCCATTCACATGTCATGATTTATATGTGTCAGTTTCAAGTGCATGATGAGCAGGCTATGCCACCCAAAAAGTTTGTCTTGTTGCCCTTCACATTAATTATTTTATAGGATTGTTATTTGATTTTGAAATTGTTTGTGTGAGTCATGTTTGAGTTTGGAAACCCTCACATACTGTCATTGCATGCGTCTAGTCTAACCATGTCAAATTTCAGTCCATACAAGAACAAATTGAAAAAATTTCAATGTTGGCCCCATTCACATGTCACATATAAGAATGGTCAAGTACATGAGAAGGCACACCTTATTTTTGGGTTTTGATAGAATAACGAAAGAATACTTGATTTTCTAATTCTTTGTTTGAGTCATGTTTGAGTCCAAAAACCCTCCCATATTGTCAATGAATGTGTGTTGTACTAACATGTCATGAACTTTCAGTCCATACAAGAACAAATTGAAAAATAAATCAACATTGTCCCCATTCACATTAATTATTATATAGGCTTGTTGTTTGATTGTCGAATTGTTTGTGTGAGTCATGTTTGAGTCTGGAAACCATCCCACACCGACAATGCATGAATCTAGTCTAACCATGTCAAATTCCAGTCCATACAAGCACAAATTGAAAAAATTTCAACGTTGGCCTCATTTACATGTTATGATTTATATGCCCTCATTTCAAGTACATGAGCAGACGATGCCACCCAAAAAATTGTCCTTGTCTCCCTTCACATTAATTACTTTATAGGCTTGTTGTTTGATTGTGAAATTTTTTGTGCGAGTCATGTTTGAGTCTGGAAAACCTCCCATACTGTCATTTCATGTGTTTAGTCTAACCATTTGAAATTTCAGCACAAATTGAAAACAATTCAGCGTTGGCCTCATTCACATGTCATGATTTATCTGCGTCGGTTTCAAGTACATGAGAAAGCGTGTCTTATTTTTTATTTATTAAATATTATATAATAACGAACTAGTTTAAATAAGCATAGGTGTGCATTAACCTTTTCGAGCTTCTTTTAGTTTCGAGAATTGTTTAATATTCTCTACTGAACGGGGCCAACCACATGAAGGTGGAAGCTCATCTGTCATGCCCCCCTCGCGTCACTCTCAATTCGAAAAAACACGACAAAATCTATTTACTAGAAAATAAATGAATGTGTTTTTTTGTCATAATTAAGAAATGTCTCCTACAACATATACTGACATACTAGAAAATGACATAATTAAACTTGAACAATAATTTATACAATATACCAATACAAGTCAATATATCTATTAACTTGTATTGGTATATTGTATAAATTAGTGTTCAAGTTTAATTATGTCATTTTCTAGTATGTCGGTATATGTTGTAGGAGACATTTCTTAATTAAGGCATACCTCATACACTTCTATGTAATTGATCATCTTCTCCATCCAAGTCCACATTTGTATCATTCGATCCGGATTCATCATTGTAAGGATTGGCCATATCATCATTGTCATCGTCAATGTTAGTTTTGATAAAGTCATCATCGATATCATCTTCATGAGCATTGTCTCCTACATCATCTGTTTCAAGTAATTCTTCAACATCTTCCTCTGGAACATGATCATCTAAATCATGTTGATCCTCTATATCATCTTCTTCTTCAATACCCTCTTGATCTTCCTCTACATTATACTTTACCAGCCTTCATCTTAGATCATGTCTAATAACAAATGACCATCCCACTCTACCTGGAACCTCTGAGTAAAATACATGTTTACATTGACTTGGAAGAACATAGGGCTTTGTTCTTGGCTCAAGCGACCTTGTATTGACCATGGTAAATCCATTAGCACGTTCAATAAAAATTCTATTAGGATCACATTGATTCAATCATAGCCTATACCATTTGACAACGAATATAACTAATTTTAAGGATTTAAAGTCACACTCAATAATATCTTCCAAATACCCATGATAATATCGATTTTCTGACAATTATGGATGTATGTCACTTCTAGAGGAAACATTCATCACCTCAAAGACTCCAGTTATCCCATAATCAGATTTTTTCTTTATTTCATCCAAATTTTCTATGCGAAATTTACGACCGTTGCACCACATAGCCTTATGGTGTTTTACCTGCAATATTCTAAACACGTAAAAATGACATCATCAATTGATAATTAAGTAAATATTTTATGTTTGGAAAGTATGCAAAGAAAAAAAAAATCAACTTGTACATCAATATAATTGAAAATAATTAAATAGTATGGCTTATCAATATGCTTGCATGTTTATCTTTTAAACCATATGCTAAATCGATTTCTCTTTGTGTAAGATTGGTATCTCCATTGCGGTGTGCTGCTTTAACCAATGAAGCCACACCTTCCCATGTAATCCTTGACCATATTGTTTACATCGTTCAATCCATACCTTCATCCAATCAATATTGTTTGCAACGTATAAATGTAGTGCATCTCACTCTCGACCAAATGCATGAGAATAAAATTACAATATTTCAAAAATGTATAATTACTTAACACGGTATACCTTTATAATTGATGCATATTGAAGATTAAAAATGAAATATTTAAGTACGATATATACATCAAAACCAATAGTCAAATGTATTATAATTAATCTACACCATCTAATAATTGTCTTTCACCTTCCTCAATCTACCTTTCCCCATCAGGTACTCCGCTTCAAATTTGTTAATGGAGTTTGGATCACCAATGCACCGATCTAAATCGATCTTAATAAATGCTAACCCTGGAAGATAATCAATAATATACACCATGGTTTGGTATACCATATATCCCTCCACCATAGAACCCTCATGACATGCTCTCTATCTAACCAAATCCTTCAAAAATTTCAAGTGCCTGTCAACCATCCACATTGACCTTGTGTGTATAGGTCAACACAATTCAATCTCCTCAAGTTGGTGTATGAGGTAGTGTTCTTGTGCATTGAAAAATGACGAAGGTAGAAACTTTTGCATTTCACACATTAGACAAGTAATTTCTCTCTTCCAATACTTTATATCTTCTTTATGGATTTCTTTAGATGAAAACCATCTACAATTGATGCAAGCAAATCATGAGATTTAACGAATATAAACCATATAGTACATAAGTACAATTACTAAAACACATGTCAAATATAAGTTCTACAACGAATTAATTAAACACTTTATGCATGCAAAATATTGCTACTTACCTCATGCATTTTCCAAGATCATATATAACTTGTTTGATATTGTTGTCGAAGTTGTCTGGGAGAGATAAAGGTAGAACATATTGTAACAATAAAATCATTTCATTATTTTTTCCAAAAGCACACAAAAAAGTACACCAATAACATGTAGTATACAAATATAGAAATATATAAACCAGAATAATTACCTTAATGAAGACATGCCAATCATGCATTTTTACCCCCCCAAAATCACCTTTCTTTATTAAGATATTCTTTATGTTCGAACAAAATCATGTGGGAAATTTAATTTTTCATATGACTTCTTTTACAACATTGCTTTGTTGTTCCATCAATAACCATGGAAGAGAGATTACATTAATTTGGTATCCATCGTTATTTATTTCAATGACATCTTTCATTGCATGATTGGATTCTTGAATGTCACTGCAAATTTTGAAAAAAAATTCTTTGTCACTCCTTCCATCCAATATTTGAAATAATGTTTCAGCTACATTATTTCCAATATGCACTGTATCAAACAAATGAACAATTTGCAGGTGCTCATAGTAGGGAAACCTACTTAATTGTTTGGGATAAATTTTCATTCCTCATGGAGGCCCATTAACACCTTCATGATCACAACCATCATGAATCATAGTTAAAGAAATTACAAAAATCGTTGTCAATTACAATAAATTATCAAAACACATTATAAAAGAAAATAAATTAAAAAACATTTCATATATGATGATCATAGATAGACAATTTGATTTGTACCTTGACAATTTCTATTATATTGCAACTTCCATAGGTGAGGTGTCATTCTCTGTGGTTTGAATGTGGTCTCTTCTTTCCCGTTGAAAAGATGTTTTTCGGTAGTTCAACAACTATGATTCTTAGAGAGAAAGTGCCTATACTCATCAAACACCTCCTTTCCTAAACTTTTTGATTGACAAGATTTCATATTAGGACCACAAACTGGACATGCAAATTTTCCCTTTGTTTGAAGACCTGCAAGAGATGGATTAACTATGTCAATTATAATATATTTTATATAATTAATAATGAATTATTTAAAAAACATGCATGATTAATATATCAACTTCATAAAATTAAATACTATTAGAGTGCACGTTATAATTACATACCACAAAAATGTGTTATCCTGGAGCATAATGAATTGTCCATGCAAGCATTGAATGGAATTGAAATTTCCTTTTCCCTATTGGTCTAGAGACATCATACATGGTGATGCCATTCCATAGCTTTAGTAGCTCGTCAATAAGAGGCTCGATATATACATTCATATCTTTAACTTGGTACTTACCTAATTGATTTGAACATATACAGTACATCATTATTACAACCATTTTACATACATAAATAATATATATGAGTAAATGAAAATAAATATA
>JZKD02S0551038.1:0-16438 GCA_000966675.3 Picea glauca
CAATTTCTGTAGTGGAATTCACGAGGAATTGATGTGCATAAAAATTTATGTGCACAAGTGGGCACACTAAAAATGCATGATGCACAGTAAAAGACTTGTGATATGTAAAAATTGGGTGTCACGCAGAAAAATGTTGGCGTGTTGGTACGAGCGCTAAATTTGGGCACCGCGCAGAAAAATGTTGGTGTGCTGGTGCGCGCGCTAAATTTGGAAACCGCGCGAAAAAATGATGGTGTGCTGGTGCGCGCGCTAAATTTGGGCACCATGCAGAAAAATTTTGGCATGCTAGTACGCACACTAAATTTTGGCACCACGCAGAAAAATAGCGACATGTTGGTGCACGCGCTAAATTTTGGCACCATGCGGAAAAATGTTGGTGTGAAGGTGTGCACGCTAAATTTTGGCGCCACGCGGAAAAATGTTGGTGTGCGGGTGGACGCGCTAAATTTAGCATTGTGCGGTGTGCACACACATAATAATGGTGCATGTGGTGTGGACAGTATTGGCAAAGAAAAGAGGAGTTTGGTTGGTGCGCGCTCAATGTTGGTATATTTTGTCACGTGACAGTTTATTTAATGGTGCACGCAGAGTAGTGGTGTGCAGTAGGGGCTTACTAAAATTTGGCATGGTGCAATGCGTGGATATTGGCGCGCGGCACAAATGTAGTGCACGCCAGGTATTGGTGAGACGGAGAAGTGATGCATAGTGGTTATAGGTGCGCAGAGCACGATTTACCTTGTGGTGGTGTTGTGCATGCTAAATATGGGTGTACAGATTAAAATTTGTGTGCACGAAGTCATTTGGAGGGTGAACAACAACAAAAAACCCGCGATTTTCTGTGATGTTTTATATCATTTGAATGTCATATTTTTGCAATGCATTTTTGAGGCCCTTAAGAACGTTTTTAGCAACTCAAAAATGACGAGAACAAAGTGTACCAAGGTACACTATGTCTCTAAAGCTCAAATAAAAGAGCCCGGAGAGAGCTTTCTAATGGTGTAAATCGTTCGTCAAATGGAGCTTTTATGAGAAAGTTACAACACAAACAGTGGACGGTAAATATTAAGACCCAACTAAATTCAAAGAGCCATAACTTTCTACTCTAGAATCTGATTGAGGCATAGGAAAAGTCAATGGAAATATATTGAACCATAGAAGACAGTCCTAGAGCTGAATTAAATTTTTGGGCATGTTAAAAATGCTTAATATGGAAAATAAGGTACATGTAGCATTCCAAACCAAAAACATGAAATTGCCTAGAACTTCAACAAGCTGTAACAAGTAGCACGGAACCCAAAAAAAGGTGAAACTTGGGAAGAGTGTCCAGAATATGTATATGAAGAAACCTAATTGAGATCCTACGAAAATTCTAAAGGAGTGGGTGAGAAAATGCATATTTACAGCGTAGAGTTGCACCAAGTTGAAGAATGAACAGCAAAAAAAAATAAAAAAAATTGAAGGGCAATTTTCAAATAACCATAACTTTATGCTCAAGACTCATAATTGAGCATGGAAACATGCATTGGAAATGTATAAGATAGTGGAATCTAAATATCCACCCAGAAAATTGATCTGGGAATTCAATTTTTCAAGAAATCAGAAGGAAGAATTATGATATATTATTGAACCAGAATGGTTCATATTTTCATTAAATTGTTGAAACAGTTAGCATGACAAAGTTTTGTTGGTTGCACATTTTGCAGATTTAACAACAACTAGATCATATCAAGATCAACACAGATTCCAGAGTAATGGAAGAGGTACAAGGGACTTATGTCCAGGAAGATGAGATTAGAGGGATGGATGTCCATTTGGGAATTAAAGGAACAAACTCCAATGGACATGGAGAAGGAAGGGATGAAAACATGAATATGGTAGAGACCATTAAATATTTATAGAAGGATGTCCAAAGCCATAAAGATAATAATGAGAGGCTTATGAAAGCCAAGGAGTAGCAGGAGGACTTCAACATGAAGTTAATGTAGAGCTTGAACAAAATAGAAAATAAATTGGATAAGGAGAGTAGCTCAAACAAATCAGGAAGTCACAAGTCTCGTGATGAGAAAAGAGGAGAAATAAGTGTTAGAACACATCACCATCACTCCCCAAGGAATTCCAATAAGAAATCACATAGCAGCTCAAGTCCATCCCTTGAAATGAATCATAAGAGGTCTGGAGTGGATGAGCTATGAGGAGAAATGAACAAAATCAAACCTCCTACATTTGACAGTGAGCACAAGAAGGATGAAGATGCAAAGACATGGTTGTTGGGGGTGAGAAAGTATTTTCAATTGCATAATTATTCATCTCATGCAGAAGGTAGAATTTCCATATATCAACTCAAGGGAAAGGAATCCATTCGGTGGGATTAGCTTGTGCAGGTGCAACACATTAAAGAGAAAAGTGTTACTTGGAGGTAATTCAAGAAGTATTTTGAGAAGAAATACTTGACTAAGACATACTATGACAAGAAAATGAAAGAGTTCTTTGAGCTCAAGCTAGGGAGTATGACCATAGATGAATATGAAAGAATTGTTTTAGAACTATTGAAGTATGTCTCTTTCATCAAGGATGAGATAGTTAATATTCAAAGGCATTTGAGTGAATTGCCATCATTTGTCAATGAAAAAATATAGTATGATGATCCCAAGACATTGGAGGAGACCATAAGGCGAGCTAAATGCCTATATGATCAGCAAAAGGCAAAGCCAACATCCCAAAAATCTTGGGAAGACAAAAAGAAATTGAAGATGGATTAGAGGAAGAAGGGAGCTAAGCCACCATTCTTCAAAAATAATACCCAAGGAAAACCAACTTCTAGAGAACCCAGAATGATTGAGACAGGGGGTCAAAAGCCAAGGTAGCCACCTATTCAATGTTTGGGTTGTAAAGGAGATCATATGTTCAGAGATTGTCCTCATAGAGGTGAAAAAATGAGGACTTTTGACAATGTACAGCAAGCTAAAACAGTGGAGGACATGGGAAGAAATGTACCAAGGATATATGCATCCCTGGACAACAAGCAAGCAGAGTATCAGTCACATATGATTGAAATGGAAGGTATGATCAACAACCAAACCATTGTTATTTTAATTGATTGGGGATCTAGTCATAGTTATATATATCCTAATATGGTGGAAAGTTTGCATTTTCCAAGAAGAAAGAATGGAAAATCTTGGTTGGTGTAGCTGGCTACTAGAGCCAAAAGAAAATTTAATGAGATGGTTAAGTCATGTCTTATGGACATGAATGGACTGAACACTAGGGTAGATTTGAACATCTTGGATTTAGGTTCATATGAATATCTAATTGGGATGGATTGGTTGGACCAACATCATGGTGTCCTAGACTATCATAACAAGTCATTTACTTTCTTGGATGAGGAAGGGAACCTAAGGAAAGTGCAGGGAATCCACAGGGAAATAGCCATCGAAGAAATTTCAGCATTACAGCTAAAGAAATGTTACAGAAAAGGGTGTCAAATATTTGCAGCTCATATGGAAGAGACACCTAAAGATAAGGTGCAAAATTTAGAAGATTATGCAGTCCTAGAATAATTTGAAGATGTGTTCAAGGAGGTACTAGGACTATCCCCAAAGAGAGATATTGATTTCTCTATAAATTTAATGCTTGGAGTAGCTCCATTGTCAAAGACTCCTTACAGAATGAGTACACCAAAGTTGAAGGAGTTGCAAATGCAGCTTGAAGAACTTCTAAAGAAGGGGTATATATGCCCAAGTGTGCCACCTTGGGGTGCCCCAGTCTTGTTTGTGAATAAGAAATATGGGACATTAATATTGTGCATTGATTTCAGATAGTTTAATAAAGTGACTGTAGAGAACAAGTATCATTTTCCAAGGATTGATGATCTCTTTGATCAATTAAAGGATGCAAAGATATTTTCAAAGATAAATCTCATGTCAGGATACCATCAGGTAAGGATTAAATATGAATATATCAGCAAGACTGCCTTCAGGACAAGGTATAGTCATTATGAGTTCACAATGGTGCCATTTGGGTTTTCTAATGCACCGGTTGTTTTCATGTGCTTAATGAATGGTGTTTTCCGAGAATATTTAAACAAGTTTGTCATTGTATTTTTTGGATGACATTCTTATATATTCTAAATTAGAAAAGGAGCATGATCATCATTTGAGGATGGTGTTGCAAGTATTAAGGGAACATCAGTTGTATGCCAAATTGAGCAAGTGCTCATTTTATCAAAAGAAAATTCATTATTTGGGACATCTCATTTCAAAGGATGGGATAGCAGTAGATCCTGAGAAGACAGAAGCCATTAGAGAATGGTCAACGCCAAATATTGTGACAGAGGTCATATCATTCATGGGCCTTGCAGGCTACTATAGGATATTTATTGAATGATTCTCAAATATTGCACATCCAATCACTTCCTTACAAAAGAAGGGTGTGAAGTTTCAGTGGACATTGGGTTGTGAAATGATTTTCCAACACTTGAAACAATTATTAACAAGTGCTCCAACACTAAGGATTGCAGACCCAAATGAAGACTTCATTGTATGCACAGATGCATGTAAACAAGGACTTGGTGGAGTCCTCAATATAAATGGGTTCATTATATGTTACGAATCAAGGAAGTTGAAGGAGCATGAAAGATACTATTCCACTCATGATTTGGAGTTGGCATCCATAGTGCATGCCTTGAGGAAATGGAGACACTACCTCATGGGGAAAGTGGTTGATGCACTCAACAGAAGATTGTATGAAATGCATGTTACATCCATTAGCATGTACCAATCAGATTTGAGACACAAAATTATAGAGGCTGCAAAATTAGATTTTCAATACAAGGAATTAGTGGCAAAATTACAACAAGGTAATTTA
Organism: Picea glauca; assembly: GCA_000966675.3. Lineage (NCBI taxonomy): Eukaryota > Viridiplantae > Streptophyta > Pinopsida > Pinales > Pinaceae > Picea > Picea glauca. Next base: position 4,864 of record JZKD02S0551038.1, read on the forward strand.
CAACACAAAATTGAGGAATACAAGCTAGATAGTGATGAAATTATCATGTACAAGGGAAAAATTTATGTACCAAATTCTCATGAATTGAAAAATATGATATTGAGAGAAATGCATAATGCACCTTATGCTGGGCACCCAGGTTATCAAAAAACTATTGCAGCTGTCAAAAGCCAATATTATTGGTCAGGCATGAAGAAAGAAGTTGCAGATTGTATTGTCAAATGTTTGGAATGTCAAAAGGTAAATGTTGAGCATATACACCCAGCAGGTTTGCTACATCCATTACCCATTCCTAAGTGGAAATGGGAAGTTGTAACAATGGATTTCATCACCAAAATGCCTAGAACAAACAAGCATCATGATTCTATCATGGTAGTGGTGGATAAGCTTACTAAAGTTGCCCATTTTATTCCAGTAAAGCTCACTCACAAGGAAACGAATATTGTTGATGTTTATATGAGAGAAATTGCTATATTACATGGCATACCCAAGACAATTGTGTTTGACAAAGATCCAAAATTTACCTTAAAATTTTGGAAAGGATTATTTAATGGATTTGGAACAAATTTGAATTTTAGCATAGCTTATCATACAGAATCTGATGGAAAAACAAAGAGCGTGAATCAAGTGATTGAGGATATGTTGAGGATGTATATGATGGATAAACCATCAAAACGGGAAGACTACCTACACTTGGTAGAATTTGCTTATAACAATGGGTACCAAACATCTCTAAAGATGAGACCATTTGAAGCACTTTATCGTAGAAAGTGCAACACACCAATAAGTTGGGATAACCCAACAGATAGAGCAATGTTTGGGCCAGATTTTCTCAGGGAAATGGAGGAGCAAATGATAAAAATAAAACAAAATTTAAAGGATGCCCAAGACATGCAGAAAATTTATGCTGATAAGGGAAGAACTCACGGGGAATTTAAAGATGGGGACCATGTATTTTTTAAAGTGAAAGCCAACAGAAGTTCCCTGAAGTTGGGAAATTGTTCAAAGTTGGCAGCTCGCTATTGTGGGCCATTTGAAATCCTAGAGAGGATTGGTCCAGTGGCTTATATGATTGCATTTCCTGCATCTATGTCTGTTCATAATGTATTCCATGTATCATTTATCAAGAAATATATACCTGATGCTAATCATGTTATTGATTGGAATGTGATCTAGGTGGAGCAAGAAGGCGCTTTCCAAGTGAATTTGGTACGCATTCTAGACCAAAAAATTAAACGGCTTTGGAATCGAGCCATAGGGCTTGTAAAGGTCCAATGGACCTGGTACGGTACTGAGGACACTACTTGGGAGCATGAGGATGCATTGCAGGTAGAATACCCACATCTTTTTTAGGATTTTTGAAATTTTGGTGTATATGTGTACATAATGCACTAAGGACAGTGCATAAATAAGGGGAGGGGATTGTAATATCCCTAGGCCGAACCCAATTGTAAATGTAAATGCAAATGTACTTAAGTTGGTGAGTTGTTGGATATCCTTTTTGGTATGCACATTTCATGGAATAGTGTGCACATGTACTACGCAGTAAAATGATGAAGTGTGCACATTCCAAGATACCACGCGCAGTAACTTAAGTGTGCATGATTTTAAGGCTAGGGAGCCTTTGTTTATATGAGGTTTTTTATAGGCTGGTGAGCTAGTTATTATAAGCTAGGATGCTTATGTTTTGAATTAGGCCAGAGAGCCTAGATGTTAAAGGTAAGTGCACCTATTTTTGTACATGTCTCATCATTAATATAAAATACATCACTGCGCACAGACCGTCCATGATAAAAGAGTATGGGGGACTAAACTCCACTAGTTAGGGAAAGGGTGGGGGATAAAAGTTAAGGAAAAGGGGCTAAGCCATGGAGCTKAAGACAAAAAGGAATATTATATTAATATTTCTTAAAGTATAAAGTATGGATAATTATTTTATCCTAAGTTCTAAAGATGGGGACAAGTGGGCCAAAGTAGCTCCCAACATGACAAGTGTCAAGTTGGGGACATGCATTCTATTTTTTAGACTTAGTTCATTTCCCATCATTCTTTCTAGGATTCATCCCATCATTCAATCATCCATAATCATTAACTCACGTAGTAAGTTATCCTCCATACTTCATGTCACTATATCTGAACCTATATCCATAGCCATACTTGTTTGTGTAGTTGGTTAGCTTGGGAGTTGGAATGAAGAAAAGGGTTGTCATACCCTTGGGATATTGAAGAGATGGGATGTTAGGCCTGTGAGCAATTTATCTCTAGGTGATAAAATTGTTGGGAATTGATTTCCTGAAGGTGATAAACTGTAGCTACACTTCTCTGAGACTTCATGTTCGACCTATTGTTGAAGCCTAGAAAGGAAGTGAGGCAGTCGAAGGACTATTGAGAAGAGAAGGGGCACAGTTCCTGGGGTGGGACAGGCATGTGGGGAATGAGGGATTGTAGACTATTAATTTGAGTAGGCACCTGTGACGAAGTCTTTCCTATTTTCCATGATCCATTATCCTAGTTAGGAACCCCTTTACCCGGGTGGAGTTTAGTCTCAGCTCAAGGGTGACCCACTGCAAAGAGTGATGAGCAGTGTGGTCTAAGGTTGGGAGGTTTGTGGAAGGTCTTCACGTAGTTGATGATATTCTTACCAAGATAAGTGTCAATTGTGTGATAAATTTACATGCTACATTATTATTTGTGTATTTGTTTTTATGGTTTTATCATATGTGTGGTCATAACTATATTTATATTTATCGGTATTTCTTGTACATGCTACATGTATATTGTTTATGTCATGTTCATATGAATCTATGTATTTATAGTATGCATTTGTCTATTTACGTTTATATATATTTCCACAAGAGTTTTGTGTGTATATATTTTAATTGCATGCAATTCAAAAAATTTATGTGGCATAGCTAAGTTGGATGTTGTGTATGTTACAGTATGTTCCGCAGAGAGAATAAAATATTTATATGGTGTAACATGACTCGGCGTGGGTGGTTGGGGATGTTACAGTAAGTGTCAAAGGATACACTTTGCATCCTTCCAATGTATCTCATGTGATTCTTGTATGAACCTAGAAAGTGTGCCAACTACATAGGAGAGGTCTAGTATGGAGTGTGTGAGATACAACAAACTCTCCACTAGATGTCTATACAGTGTGATGTCAACCAATGGAGTTTCCCTGCCATCCTCAAGTTTGACTTATGATAGGAAAGGAGTCGGAGAAGACTTGCAGTCTGTCATGTGAAATATCCCAAGGATATATTGTGCATAATTGGCATGAGACAGTTTGATGTCTAATGCATCCTGAAGGATATCGAGTCTAAGGAAGAAGTGTAGTGGAACCATGTCCATCATTAATAACATGTCATGTATAATCCTATTGACTGCAACAATCGTTGAATTTGAGCAATCGGTGATCAACAAATCATCAACATACAAAACTAAGAGTAGAAGTCAATCATCCATCCTGAGCATGTCGACATTCGGGTTTTATTTACAACATACAAAGTTCTGGGAAAGAAGGTAGGATTCCATCATGGCATACGATGCCCTCAGAGCCTTCTTGAGGCCATAAAGAGATTTCTTCAATCATCATACCAAAGAGGAATCCTGCATAAATCCCTAGGGATGTTCCATATAGATCTCCTCCAAGAGATCATCGTGAAGAAATGCATTCTTCATGTCCATCTGGTGGACTTCCCATCCCTTGTTTGTCGTAATGGAAAGTTCCAAATGTATGGAATCCCTCTTTGCTACTGGAGCGAAGGTCTCATCATAGTCAATTCCATGCACCTACTAAAAGCCTTTGGTAACAATCTTGGCTTTGTATCTGCTAATCTGTCCATCCACTGCACTCTTGGTCCTGTAGACCTATCTACACCTAACAAGTTTCCTTTCATAATGAAGGGAAACTAGATCCCAAGTCTTGTTCTTGAGGATGGAGTTGTACTCCCCATACATGGAGGATTCCCAAAAGGGATTTCTAACAGCCTCTCCATAAGACTGTGGATATAAAGACTGAACCAAGAAAATATGCTTGGAGGGTAAGGTTTCATTGGAAGTGAGTGAAATAGGAGGCTCCTCAAAATCAGATCGAGTCCTCCTAATATCAGCTGGATCACCAACAATATCCCCTGCATCCTAAAGAGTAGTCTGGGCCCACTTGGGCCTATGCTATGGCTCTACATCTGCATCTAGATGCACTAACTCTTCACATGACTGTACTGACTCTATATCTGGATGATCTGAATCCTATGAATCATAACTTTCATCTAAAGAAGAGTCAACATGTGCATGCTCATCATCTCGGACAGGTGGAAGAATGAAGGTGTTTGCATGTGGCTGCTGAGGTACATGAGAGACACTTTCCTTGAATTGGACACTTCACTCAATGATGATCGGCCTGAGGAAATATCAATAAGTCTATATCCCTTTACATCATCGGGGTATCCAACAAAGATACACTCTATGCTCTATGGATCAAGTGCCTTCCTATTTTCAAAGGGAATCTAGGCCCATGCACGTGAACCAAAAATATGAAAGTGGGTCACTTCCGGTTTGAGGCCATTCCAAGCCTCGTAGGGGGTCTTATCCTTGACATATATATGGGGAGATCTGTTTTGGATGTGTTTTTCACAATTAATTGCTTCTTCCCATAGTCTCTGTGGAAGTAACTTTGCATGTAGTATGCAAGATGACATCTCTTTTAGAGATCTGTTTTTTCCCTCAACAACTTTGTTTTGTTGCGAAATATAGGTAACTGTGTGTTGCAACTGAATCCTTGCCTCATGAAAAATATTTTGGATCTCATGATTGACATATTCTCCCCCTTATTAGATCAGAGGAATTTGATTTTCTTTCCTGACTATGTCTCAACCAGGGCTTTGAAATCTTTGAGGTGTTGAAAGACCTATGATTTTTTCCCGAGAAAGTAAATCCATGTGAAACGTGAGAAATCATCAACAAAAATGAGAACATACCTAGATTTGTTGATTGATGGATGTGGAAAAGGTCCCATGAGATCACTATGGATCACGTCTAAAGGAGAGGAAGCTCTCTGAGTCTTTCCTTTGTCGAATTTCTCTTGAGGGTTTTTCCAAGAACACATCCATCACATAATCCTTTGGAGAAATGGATGTCTGGTAGACCATCAACCAATATTTGATTTATAATTTGTTGCATATATATGAAATTCAAATGCTCGAACCTTTTGTGCCATATCCTACTGCTTTCATCAGCATGGGTAAGCAGTAAAGCATAATCTGGTTCAATAAATTCAGAAAATGTATACAATCTAGATTGATGATTTACCTCACCGATAGAAACCATGGAATTGGTTTGCATATCATATATTTCCACTGCATTAAGTGTGAATAAGAATTTCTTTCCGGTGCTAGAATTCATCATCTGATACACGAAGAGAATATTGACGGAAAGTTTGGGAACGTGAAACACATTCTTGAAGCTTTCGTTAGTGAGTTCAATCCTTCCTTTGTCGTTGACCTCAACTAGAGAGTTGTCCCCTATCAGAATAGGAGGACCTTTGCATGCATCTAATGAATAATATACTTCTTTTGTGGCATCCATGTGGTGTGATTCTCCTGAATCTACGATCCAAGCATCGGGAGAGGAGTTGATGGCAATCAAGGCATAGCTAGAATTGTCTTTCTTGGGATTCTGATCTTTTGGCATCTTCTTCTTGGCACCCTTGGGAATGAAACATCCAAGGTTATTTTTCTAAAGTACTTGATTCATTATATCTATTTGTTTTTTCATGCATGCAGATTCTGGATGGAATCCTCTATGGTAGTATGTGCATTTCTCCCCTTTTCTCCCCTTTCAACCATTGGATCCAGAGGCATCAGTGAAGGGTTTTGAGTACCCTTCCTTCTTCAGATTTGCATGAAATTTCCTTTTGTCTTTATATTTATATTTTTTATATTGTTGGTTGTCATCTTGCATAGTAAGTGCATGCACCTTTGGGCCTTTGATTTTTCCCATGTTGATGAGCTTGGTTTGTTCTTATGTCATGGATTTGATAAATTCCTAAAGAGAAGGAATCTTCCAGGTGGATCCAAAGAAGAATTTGATTGAATGGAATGTGGATATGAACACAAATAATTCAGGACCAATTTTGGAGAGAATGGTGAGAACCATTTGTTTCTCCTCCTTAGATTTATCAACCCTACAATCTTTGAGTTGTGACAATAAATCCTTGTATTTTGTAAATAAATCTTGGAGATTGTCGAAGATTTTTGGATCCAATGTGAGAAATTCCACCTCAGGCATGTGTCCCCTCATCTCATATTGTTTTCCAAAGAGTCCTTCCATGGTGTTCCAAGCTTCATTGGGGGTTTTATAGGAAGATATGTGAAAAAGGAGATCGGGAGAAATGAGACTGCAAATTGTTCTGAATGCTTCATCCATTCGATTTAGATACTTGGATTTTTCTAAGGCTGATGTTGGTTTTGTCTCTGTATTCATGGTTAGTCTATACATTCCTCTTCTTTGAATATGCATGACCATATTCTCCTTCCATACAAAGAAGGTGTAAGGTGTAAGAATGAATTCTTTTGGGAATTCCATTTTTCGTTGTCTTCAATCTTTGGTACCTGAAAAAATAATTTTGTGTAGCTTAGCTTAGCAGTCCATCAGCTCTAATACCATGTAAATGTGTTGAACCTGCACAGAATATATCTATCTAGAAAATACCACACATTTTCAGAGAGAAATTGAGAAAGAAGAAGCAAGAGAGAAAGAATGGAATAATTCCCATTAATCGTAATGAATAATGAATAATTTACACATGATATACTATGTATAACTCAACCAATGCACACTGGAGGTGAATCCAACACACCATAGTGGTGGTATAGAGTGATATGGACACACACCAATAGTTACGGGAGTGAAATTCCACCTAGTATATTCTCTCAGGAAGTTACGGAAATGAATCTCCACCTAGTCTAGTCTCTCGAGAAGTTACGGGAGTGAACTGCCACCTAGCTAAGTTAACTAGTCTACCAGTCTTCAGTTAACTGACTAAAACAGAGTGAAGTGAGGCGGAGATCATGGAATCATGGGTAATGCACTATTCTAGTTATGATCCCAAGGACAATGCGCATTAGTTGGTGATGATCCCAATGTTGCATGGTCACAAAACCAATGCAGCATCTAGACTCCACTCAACTACTCAAACTAAAGTGAAAACTGAAGAGAATATTCTCCTAGAGGAATATTCTCCCTAAAATTTAGGAGACTAGATAAAGACTAATAAACATAGGAAAAAACTTAGGAAAAGGAAATCCTAGGTGTGTGTGAAGTAACTCCAACATACACAACCTTAATATGGTGGGAGAGTAAGATTCAAGTTGATCTTGTTCAAAAGGATAAAGTAATATCTTCCTAGGATAAGTTTACTAAGGCTATAAGAAAACAATTATATCCACTGGCTTATACACAAACGACAATAATAGAATGGCAATATCTAAGGCAGGGTAAAGGCTAAAATATTCAAGCATATACACAAGAATTCAAAAATAAGGAAGTATCCTTAGGGATTATGTTGTATACCCATGAAACTCTTCTAAAGTATATTGGTGGCATGCACTCATTCTTCACCACACTATTTTAATGTTTAACCCTACTAACATTTATAATGTGTCAGTACAAGATACACATTTGGAGGCTGGTAAGGGTAAGCATGTGGTCGAAGATAACAAGCCATACAACTTTGAAAATAAATTGTTGGATATATGGGTTGACTCGAGTTCTACCTTAGTTCTCCAACAAAACCCTTTTTACCATCGGCCCTTCTGGTAAACCAGAAGGCTACATCATGCATAGATTGTATAGTGAAGTCTCACTCAAGATGGATTATCGGTGATTGCAGGATGCATATATCTTCATTCATGGAAGGGATTGGGGATGTTATTTTACTTATGCTTCTATTTTAACATGATATCTACCATTTTATTCATTCAACACCATCTATTATGCATACCCATTTTAGTGTGCACTATAAATAAACCCTAACCTATGCATTCATATAACTATTCATTTATAATTGCAGAAACAAAAATCATTCAGATTCATTGCAACACATGATTTTACCTTGGTTCACCCACCCCCCCCACCCCGAGGCTATGTCCACAAAGATATTTTTCTTTATTCATTCTTATTTAGAATAGCATTGTGCGCATTACATCATATGGTTTAAGAATGGTGAGGTTGAACAGTGTCACACCAAGATCCACAGATTGCAACCTAAACCTCATTTACAACTCAACACTAAATCCATCTAAGCTCTGCAGCCTCAACAATATAAATACTTAGACTCAAATTCAAAAAGATGCTACAAAAGTAGGTTCTCCACTATGGTTATGCATACATTGACACCTCTAGTTGCCTCTTACATCCTTTATTTATACTACAAAAGATGGGTTAAAACACTTACATTGACAAAAACCCTAATTTCTAAGTGGACTCCACTTATCCACTTTCTAACTCCTTTCACATGATTGGACTTAGATCCAATCGTTCCATGCGCTCATCTTCCTTCTTTCCTGGCATGTGTTGCTTCATTTTCCCTTTGTCACACTAGTCTTCCTTCTTTTCTAGTGTGTGTTGCTTCCTTTGGTCCATTCTATCTTTCTTATTGCACTTCACTCCCAAAATGGCATGCTCCAACATGCCCCCAACACTAACATGTGGCTCATCCTGACCCACTCAGGTCATGTGTGCCTTCTGCACTGATTTTTCTAAGTCCTGGAACTACTTTTCCAAGTCATCCCCCTTTGTCTTTAGTTGTGCGTTCTTTTCTGTGAGGGTCTCCACAACCTGTGATGTGATGTTCTCCTTCATCACTTGTAGGATTTTTGAGTGCGCAAGTTCTATATTTCATTTTTATGTCTCTGACTCTACTATAATCTTTTTTTTCTTGCTCTTGTAGGGGATCCAAATGATCCTGTCATGCTTTCTTCTCCTCTTATGCGGCCTTTACCTATACCTATAGATTTTTCATCTCCTACGCACTTATAAGCCTGTCTAATATGCTCATTGTATTTTTTCGTTGCTTCAACTCCTGGATTGTTGTGTTCAAAATTTCTTCTTTTTGATCCAACTGTTGGATCCCTTCATCTTCTTCTAGGATTTTCCAAAGTTGTGCGGTCCTCTTGTAAAGTTATGAAATTTCCTTGACCTCCAACGCAATATGATTTGTTTTTTTTGTGGCCTCCTCCTCCCTTTCGTATTTGACCTCTAGTTGTTAGTTGGTGTCATTTTCTCCACCAATTCTCTTCTCTATTCTTTGTATTCCTCCATCGTCTACATTATCTTCTTTAGCTTTTCTTCTGCACTAATTTCTCATCCTAGTGCACTCTCCAGAATTGTTTGGAAGACTTCTTCAATTTTTTTCTCTAATTTATCTGTGTGGTATTTTGCTTCCTCTTTTTCCAATCTCACTTCTATAAGAACTATCTCCAGCACTTCCTTAGCTTCCTTGGTTGTCTCCAGGTTTTTTGCATCTGTCTTGGCTCTAGATTGGAATTCATGCACCATGCATATCTGTAGCTTATATAAGGCCTCCATTGGTATCCTCGCCAATACCAACTCCACCTAGTGTACATCATTAACTTGTTTATGCTCCATTTCCTGATTAATTTGCAGCATATCCTTGGTGAGACTAAATCATTGGCTTTCCAATGTTGTTATATGCATTGTCTCTTTCTCATTCTGCATGGGTTGCTCTTGCGTTGTTTTTTTTTTTTTTATGCCTTGGTCAATCATATCTACTATAATACCTTTTTGACCTCTGTTAGTTCTTTCATTATCATTTTCCTTTGTTTTTCTATCTCCTCATATTCTTCAATGGCATGGTCTTTTACTATCTCTGTGACTAATTATGCATCTTCCTCTATTATGGTGTGTTGTGGGGCTACCTTGTGCTCCTTAATTTTCTTGTGTGCTCCACCTGACTAAACAATCATTCTCTTTGGTGGACTTGGTTGTGTTGGCTCTATTGTGCCTAGGGTATCTGGTATACTTCCTCCTGCTTGTCCCTCCTATGCAAGGATGTTCTCCTTCCTTTGTGTCACACCATTAGCAATCTCTACATGGTCCTTTTGTTGTGTCACTGGCTTGGGGATAGTCTTCTTCTTTGTTTTTGTGCCCCCCCCTATTGGATTCTTGTGCCCTACTGCTTCTCTTATATTTTTTGTTGGGGTACCCTTCCTTTCTGATGAGCTTTCTTCTGCGGGTTGTTTGTCCTTCGCTGGTTGCTTGGCCTTTGTTGGCTACTTATCCTTTGTTTATTCTACTGGAACCTTCCACTCTTCTTGCCAGTATTTCATCACCCATAAGAATTATTTTGTTGTAACACAATATCTCATCTACAGGAACTCTTTCTTTGGATCCCTTTTACCCTGGATCCACATATTGTGTCGCGATGCTTTAAAAGTTGCTATCGTTTTGTACTCCTCCACCACCTCCTATGGGATCCTCCAAGTCTTTGCCACATTTTCTTAGATTTCTTCAAGGTATGTCTTGAATATGTTGGTATTTTCCTATCTTTATCTTGCGATAGTTGTGTGCCACAATTATTAAAACTGTGCTACGCGACACCTTCCAGTTCTCTGACAAAACATGGTATATCTGGGGTGCTTCCAACCCACTGGTGCAATCAATATAATGAATCAGGAATAATGGAACTGTGTCCCTATGTCCTGGGTGTCTTTGAAATCATCTAAAAATAAATTCAACAAATATGGGCTCTATCTTAATACAGTTCCCTTAATGCATTGTGCGACTGCTGATATTACACCTGCTAGCACTTCCTCCTTGCGACACTTCCTGAGTAATTTACAGGCCATCAGTTTAGTTGCTAGCCGTGTTGTTGGTTCACTGATATTGTTGATGATGATCCCCATGGATCCTCTCTTTGTCCCATAGGTCCAATTCATCTCTTCTGCCAAGTATTTATCATTGGTCTTGTCATTGAGGTACTATGCAGGTGGTTCACCATTGGTAGGAAGACCTGTTATCTTGGCTATCAATTCGACGTTGATGGAAAATTGTGTATCCAGCCGTGAAATACCTCCATGTACTACTTCCAGTAACTTCTTAATGTAGTTCTTGACATCCTTGCCTCTTCCAAAGTGCAGTATCTCCAACAGGTTCATTATACATGTATTATATATCCCTTGTATCCACTGCTTAGGTTCCATTATGGGCACTCATGTCTCACTGACCTCTCTTCTTTCTAGGTATACATGTTGTGTAAACTCTGGGAATTTATATGTGTCCCTTACATCATAGACCGAATAGTGTATTTTATCTATGCATCCAAGTAATCCTGTGACAATCTTTACACCTATAGGTATGTGCGGTAACACAATGGTTACCTCTTGTTGCTTGCATGAGGATCTCTCGACCTATTTTTTTCCCTTCCCCTTTCCTAGCGTAGTTGAGGGCCCTACTTCCTGATATGTTTTCTCTTTCTCCTCTTCCTCTCTACCAGACTCCTGCTACACAATGGTCTATGTTGCTGGTGTTTATTCATGTTGTGCTTTCTCTG
>JZKD02S0551049.1:0-16438 GCA_000966675.3 Picea glauca
TAAAACTAAACTATCATGGGAGCATAAAATGATGATTAAATATGAGAAGGAGAATAAATTGTTTAACCTTCATAAAAGTTCTAAAAGAAAATAGTGATTGAAACAGTCATTAGAAATTACATTATTCAAATAAATAGTTATTTGAAAATTTCATTTCTATATGCTCATATTTAATTAAATATCAATCTCATCAAATTCAATCATAATGAAATAAGCACATTAATTTCTCAAATATTCTAACAATAATGCAAAAACAAAGAATATAAACATCCATTCCATTGATAATTCTGAAAGAAAGATAAAAATGGCTGGAAAAAATTGTATTTCAGCAGCCTAAATAATAGTACCAAACAATTGAAATACCATAAATATATTGCCACACTAGGTCTTCAAATTTGAAAAATTGGCTTTTACAATAGTGTACTTATCCAATCTCCAGAATTTCCAACCCCTTCGGTTTGTTTCTCAAATTACAATAAATAGAAAGTAAAATATCCTAAAATTTAGAATGATCTCCACTTTTATTTCAACAGATAGGTCCAAATGTCATATTGACTTGATGATTGATATTAAGGAGATACACTCTCCTTCCTAAAAAAAACTTCCTTACTGAATTTTCCTCCTTTCTCTTGCACGTGAGTTTTCCATTAGATAATTTTTTCTAACATTAGTGAAATCAAAGGTGGGTGAGGGATTTCTTCATTCATCTTACACCTGTAAATTCTTTTGGTAATCTCTTCATTTCTTGATTTAAACTTTGACAAGACGTTTTCAATAGTTTTTGAACATTTTGTTGGTCGAGTAGTGAATTGTTTGACACTATCCACATTCTAGAAACTTTCTTGAATGATCTCATATGTCCTTGAGTTTATATGTTGATGCACATCTAAAAGGAAATCTGACAAAGGTATTGATTGGCCAAGAAATTGCACATGAGGCATTTTATAATCATCAATTATATCTAGAGCTTGATCCCACAAATCAAAACAATGTTTACTTGTTTCTTTTATCAAATCTTGAGAGAACAAACAATAAATGTGCCAGGAGTTTAATGAAGCTTGTATGTGTATTTTATCTTCTTTAGTCCACCTGGAATAATCTTTGGGTAAATTGGTCCTTGTTTCTTCCCATGCCTTCATAATATCAAATGAACTTTGAACTTCCTTTTGTTTCTCAAACTATTTCTGATATTTTGTAGTAAACTGAAGCAAATTTTCATGTTGTTCTTTGATTTTATACAACTTGGTGTATAATAATTCTTGTAGAGAGGCTAGTTTGTTTCTCAATTCCATTGCTTATTTCCTTATGGTTTCTAAATTATCTATTTTGATTTTCATTTCTTTTAATTGAGTAATCAAAGTGTCCATGGTTCTCATGACTTTTGCTCAATTTTTCCTCATCCAGAAAAACAACTACTTGTCGATCATGTTCAAATTTAACCTCATCTATTTTAGCTCTTAATTGTACGATGATATCCCTAGAGATTTGATTTTCTTCTATAATATTATCTAGCTGAGTTTGATGTTCTTCTAACCAAATGGTCTCTTGTGACTTCAATTTTTCTTGTAGTTATACCTCTCTTTTCTTTTCCCTTTTTAACTAAAAAGACAGTCTCATCACCGACCATTTATTTTCACTGGAAAATTCCCCTAGAGCACTAGCTACTTCTTCTGCAAACTCCTCATCATTTAAATGTGAAACATCCCAAAGATGCATTGTTTCATGTGTAATCTCCTCATGGTGTGCATTCTTTCTCCTTTTATTTATTCTTTTCAAAATGGTCTTTGTTCTATCATTAGAAGTGTAACAATCCAAGGACAAAACAATGTCTTGAATTGTTCTAAGACTATCAAGGTAAAAAGTAGTTGAAATTGATCTTCCAGGGATGGAAGTGATTGGAGTAGTGTCAATGGTAGAAACAGTAGGAGCAATAACTAATTGAAAATTTTCAGTACATGTGTTGGTATTGAGCTCTACATTTACCTTGGAGGATATTGTAGTCGTTTACGGTGTTTCTTTGTTCAGCTTCTCTTCTCCTATTGCAATACTTTGTTGATCATGTTTTTTCATCTATGTGTCAGGTGTAGAGAAATTGTGGTCATGCTCTGTTTCATATTTGGATTGGTCATCCTCCTCTTCATCAACATCTATTTCTACAATACCCTATTTCTGAATCTTCTCCTTTAAGAAGACCTTCTTTCTCTTGAACTGCCAATCAAGGAATTCTTGTATTTTAGAGCTATCTCTTATTACATAAATTCTCTAAGACACTTCCTGAAAAATTGTATCTCTGTGGAAAACAATGTCAAATGGGTCATCCTCATGTGTGTATGCTTTGACATTTTTTACTGTACTGCAATGTTTCCTGACAATTTATGTTGGGTCATGTTTCTTGAAATCCACCAAGGCTAACCAAATTCCTTCCATTCTCTACACTTCCTTGTGAGCATGTTTTGCATTTAATAGAGTAAAATACCTAATGAAATTGAGAAGGAAAGTTACTTTATTTTATGACTTCTTGACAAAAGGCAACAATCTCTATAATGACAGTTTGGTATGCAATCTCTTTGAGAGTTTGTTTGTCTGGGACATATCTAGGTAGAATATGGGGATCCCCTTCACACCCATATATTATTATGTAGGATAATTCTTCATCAATAAACTAATCACCCAATTCCTTAATAGTATTGATGGCCTCTTGAGTGAATCTGGTTGTTGGATGATTTTTCAGAATGAGATGTAAAGGAACCATGAAATAATTACAGATATCATAGAAAAAAAATTACAATTAACTGCCCACATTTTATAACAATATATGTGGATTGCCTCTTCAGAATGATTCTAGTTCCAAACTAATAGAGGAAAAGGTGTAATTGCGTAGACAACATCATTTAATTAACCAAACATCAAGAATCATGTGCAATAATTTGGGGTTGCTTCTTGATATTTTTGGACTTCGCATTTGATATTCGTAGACAAGATGTGAGCCCAATTAAATATTGCTCATTTGAGAACCTGGTGTACAAGGGGAACCCAACCCAACTTATATCAACATGGGTGGTTTCTTCAATCTAGGAATATGGTATGTTTGGTATCCTATAATTTTGAAAGAGCTAGTGACATGCCACCATTCACAGATTAAGTCAGCCATTTGCACTTCTTCCTTTTCAAATTCCTTCTGATTAAAAAAATTCATAAAACTATCTTCAAGACAAACTGTTGATGTAGCTAGTTTATACATGTTTGAAATATCATCTGGTCTGAAATATCCAACAATCTGGCAAGAGGAATTGATAATTGTACATGTAGAAACATTAGTGTGGGAGATGAACAATTAACGATGGTAATAATGTTGGCAAGGGTAGATACACATTACACTTTTTGTTAACCTACCCAGGATGTGTGGTTGTGACCAATAGTTGAAATACCATGTGCCCAGAAAGAAGATGATTGTGACGATATGTGCATTACCAGTTCGATTTTTCCAGTTCTACGTGACTAGTTTTAAATACCCTGTGCCCTGGAGGTGTGAATGATTTATAAGTTGCATTACGTAACCAGGGCGCATAGGGGTTGTTCTACGTGATGTTAGAAAGAACCATCCCAAGAGGTTACAATGAACTTGGTGAGCCCTAGTATGGTATCCCCAAACCCACATTACCCGATACACAGTCCCCCAATCTACTTGTTGTTCAATACATTATCTACACATGTTCACTTTTTGTATGCATGAAGTGAAATCTGCACCTGCCATATGAGGTGTGGGGCACTCCAATGGACACAACACACAACACATATGATTGGGTGGGTTGCTTGGAAAGAAAGAAACTGATGAGATTTATTCACTTTATTGACAACATATTATGGGGTAGGCCACTTCGAAAGCAAGTCATTGATGCTTGATAGTGAATACACCATACCATGTCATAGTAAAGAAACATCGTTGGTCTAAAAGTTATCATATGGAGACAGGACTTCTTAATTTCGACCAAGTCTTCAGCATCAAATTCATATTTGTTTGTGAAGTCACCATCTTTGATGAATTTGTATATATTTCTCCATTCCAATTTGTTAGTATCTCATGTCTTGAATTTGTTAGTCTCTCATGTCTTGAAGGAAGTATTCGAGAAAAATGTTGAATTGGGGGTTTTCTTGATTTCTTCTTCTTTGACCTGCTGTTGCTTTTCCTTCCCTTTTCTAGTCATCTTGTGTTGATAATCCCTGCAAACAAACAACATAGTATAAGTTTTCTTTCAAAAAAATTAATAGACTCTGTTAAATTGGAAATGTGAGAAACAAAACTAACCATGAGAAGAAAACCAGGAAAATTTTTATTCTTTTAGACACTTGGATTAATGCAGTCAATTTTAATGCTCAAAATCCACAAAGGAACTGGATGAAATACTAACAAAGTTGAAGGAAATATTAACGAGTGGATTTGGGTTATTAGATATAGCTTTACACTTTACCCAATGTTCAATAAGTTTGTTTAATTCCCATAACCAACAACGTCAGATCCATTAAGCGTTGGAAAAGACAGTTGAGTTTATTCAAATTTGTGAGGCAACATTCTTCACCGGGCACCATCTCACCGCGATGTCTTAAGACTTAACTTTTAAACAAAGGAATGAAGCATGTGTTTGTGTGTTTATTATAATTATTTTACATTATTGTGCTTTATTTAGTGGTTTTTCTCTTAACCAGGGTACTAGAGATTGTGTTGTTATTAAATATAACACAACACATGCATGGAGATAACCTTGATCNTAAAACTAAACTATCATGGGAGCATAAAATGATGATTAAATATGAGAAGGAGAATAAATTGTTTAACCTTCATAAAAGTTCTAAAAGAAAATAGTGATTGAAACAGTCATTAGAAATTACATTATTCAAATAAATAGTTATTTGAAAATTTCATTTCTATATGCTCATATTTAATTAAATATCAATCTCATCAAATTCAATCATAATGAAATAAGCACATTAATTTCTCAAATATTCTAACAATAATGCAAAAACAAAGAATATAAACATCCATTCCATTGATAATTCTGAAAGAAAGATAAAAATGGCTGGAAAAAATTGTATTTCAGCAGCCTAAATAATAGTACCAAACAATTGAAATACCATAAATATATTGCCACACTAGGTCTTCAAATTTGAAAAATTGGCTTTTACAATAGTGTACTTATCCAATCTCCAGAATTTCCAACCCCTTCGGTTTGTTTCTCAAATTACAATAAATAGAAAGTAAAATATCCTAAAATTTAGAATGATCTCCACTTTTATTTCAACAGATAGGTCCAAATGTCATATTGACTTGATGATTGATATTAAGGAGATACACTCTCCTTCCTAAAAAAAACTTCCTTACTGAATTTTCCTCCTTTCTCTTGCACGTGAGTTTTCCATTAGATAATTTTTTCTAACATTAGTGAAATCAAAGGTGGGTGAGGGATTTCTTCATTCATCTTACACCTGTAAATTCTTTTGGTAATCTCTTCATTTCTTGATTTAAACTTTGACAAGACGTTTTCAATAGTTTTTGAACATTTTGTTGGTCGAGTAGTGAATTGTTTGACACTATCCACATTCTAGAAACTTTCTTGAATGATCTCATATGTCCTTGAGTTTATATGTTGATGCACATCTAAAAGGAAATCTGACAAAGGTATTGATTGGCCAAGAAATTGCACATGAGGCATTTTATAATCATCAATTATATCTAGAGCTTGATCCCACAAATCAAAACAATGTTTACTTGTTTCTTTTATCAAATCTTGAGAGAACAAACAATAAATGTGCCAGGAGTTTAATGAAGCTTGTATGTGTATTTTATCTTCTTTAGTCCACCTGGAATAATCTTTGGGTAAATTGGTCCTTGTTTCTTCCCATGCCTTCATAATATCAAATGAACTTTGAACTTCCTTTTGTTTCTCAAACTATTTCTGATATTTTGTAGTAAACTGAAGCAAATTTTCATGTTGTTCTTTGATTTTATACAACTTGGTGTATAATAATTCTTGTAGAGAGGCTAGTTTGTTTCTCAATTCCATTGCTTATTTCCTTATGGTTTCTAAATTATCTATTTTGATTTTCATTTCTTTTAATTGAGTAATCAAAGTGTCCATGGTTCTCATGACTTTTGCTCAATTTTTCCTCATCCAGAAAAACAACTACTTGTCGATCATGTTCAAATTTAACCTCATCTATTTTAGCTCTTAATTGTACGATGATATCCCTAGAGATTTGATTTTCTTCTATAATATTATCTAGCTGAGTTTGATGTTCTTCTAACCAAATGGTCTCTTGTGACTTCAATTTTTCTTGTAGTTATACCTCTCTTTTCTTTTCCCTTTTTAACTAAAAAGACAGTCTCATCACCGACCATTTATTTTCACTGGAAAATTCCCCTAGAGCACTAGCTACTTCTTCTGCAAACTCCTCATCATTTAAATGTGAAACATCCCAAAGATGCATTGTTTCATGTGTAATCTCCTCATGGTGTGCATTCTTTCTCCTTTTATTTATTCTTTTCAAAATGGTCTTTGTTCTATCATTAGAAGTGTAACAATCCAAGGACAAAACAATGTCTTGAATTGTTCTAAGACTATCAAGGTAAAAAGTAGTTGAAATTGATCTTCCAGGGATGGAAGTGATTGGAGTAGTGTCAATGGTAGAAACAGTAGGAGCAATAACTAATTGAAAATTTTCAGTACATGTGTTGGTATTGAGCTCTACATTTACCTTGGAGGATATTGTAGTCGTTTACGGTGTTTCTTTGTTCAGCTTCTCTTCTCCTATTGCAATACTTTGTTGATCATGTTTTTTCATCTATGTGTCAGGTGTAGAGAAATTGTGGTCATGCTCTGTTTCATATTTGGATTGGTCATCCTCCTCTTCATCAACATCTATTTCTACAATACCCTATTTCTGAATCTTCTCCTTTAAGAAGACCTTCTTTCTCTTGAACTGCCAATCAAGGAATTCTTGTATTTTAGAGCTATCTCTTATTACATAAATTCTCTAAGACACTTCCTGAAAAATTGTATCTCTGTGGAAAACAATGTCAAATGGGTCATCCTCATGTGTGTATGCTTTGACATTTTTTACTGTACTGCAATGTTTCCTGACAATTTATGTTGGGTCATGTTTCTTGAAATCCACCAAGGCTAACCAAATTCCTTCCATTCTCTACACTTCCTTGTGAGCATGTTTTGCATTTAATAGAGTAAAATACCTAATGAAATTGAGAAGGAAAGTTACTTTATTTTATGACTTCTTGACAAAAGGCAACAATCTCTATAATGACAGTTTGGTATGCAATCTCTTTGAGAGTTTGTTTGTCTGGGACATATCTAGGTAGAATATGGGGATCCCCTTCACACCCATATATTATTATGTAGGATAATTCTTCATCAATAAACTAATCACCCAATTCCTTAATAGTATTGATGGCCTCTTGAGTGAATCTGGTTGTTGGATGATTTTTCAGAATGAGATGTAAAGGAACCATGAAATAATTACAGATATCATAGAAAAAAAATTACAATTAACTGCCCACATTTTATAACAATATATGTGGATTGCCTCTTCAGAATGATTCTAGTTCCAAACTAATAGAGGAAAAGGTGTAATTGCGTAGACAACATCATTTAATTAACCAAACATCAAGAATCATGTGCAATAATTTGGGGTTGCTTCTTGATATTTTTGGACTTCGCATTTGATATTCGTAGACAAGATGTGAGCCCAATTAAATATTGCTCATTTGAGAACCTGGTGTACAAGGGGAACCCAACCCAACTTATATCAACATGGGTGGTTTCTTCAATCTAGGAATATGGTATGTTTGGTATCCTATAATTTTGAAAGAGCTAGTGACATGCCACCATTCACAGATTAAGTCAGCCATTTGCACTTCTTCCTTTTCAAATTCCTTCTGATTAAAAAAATTCATAAAACTATCTTCAAGACAAACTGTTGATGTAGCTAGTTTATACATGTTTGAAATATCATCTGGTCTGAAATATCCAACAATCTGGCAAGAGGAATTGATAATTGTACATGTAGAAACATTAGTGTGGGAGATGAACAATTAACGATGGTAATAATGTTGGCAAGGGTAGATACACATTACACTTTTTGTTAACCTACCCAAGATGTGTGGTTATGACCAATAGTTGAAATACCATGTGCCCAGAAAGAAGATGATTGTGACGATATGTGCATTACTAGTTCGATTTTTCCAGTTATACGTGACTAGTTTTAAATACCCTGTGCCCTGGAGGTGTGAATGATTTATAAGTTGCATTACGTAACCAGGGCGCCTAGAGGTTGTTCTACGTGATGTTAGAAATAACCATCCCAAGAGGTTACAATGAACTTGGTGAGCCCTAGTACGGTATCCCCAAACCAACATTACCCGATACACAGTCCCCCAATCTACTTGTTGTGCAATACACTATCTGCACATGTTCATTTTTTGTACGCATGAAGTGAAATATGCACCTGCCATATGAGGTGTGGGGCACTCCAATGGACACAACACACAACACATCTGATTGGGTGGGTTGCTTGGAAAGAAAGAAACTGAATAGATTTATTCACTTTATTGACAACATATTATGGGGTAGGCCACTTCAAAAGCAAGTCATTGATGCTTGATAGTGAATCCACCATACCATGTCATAGTAAAGAAACATCGGTGGTCTAAAAGTTATCATATGGAGACAGGACTTCTTAATTTCGACCAAGTCTTCAGCATCAAATTCATATTTGTTTGTGAAGTCACCATCTTTGATGAATTTGTATGTATTGCTCCATTCCAATTTGTTAGTCTCTCGTGTCTTGAATTTGTTAGTCTCTCATGTCTTGAAGGAAGTATTCGAGAAAAATGTTGAATTGGGGGTTTTCTTGATTTCTTCTTCTTTGACCTGTTGTTGCTTTTCCTTCCCTTTTCTAGTCATCTTGTGTTGATAATCCATGCAAACAAACAACATAGTATAAGTTTTCTTTCAAAAAAAATTAATAGACTCTGTTAAATTGGAAATGTGAGAAACAAAACTAACCATGAGAAGAAAACCAGGAAAATTTTTATTCTTTTAGACACTTGGATTAATGCAGTCAATTTTAATGCTCAAAATCCACAAAGGAACTGGATGAAATACTAACAAAGTTGAAGGAAATATTAACGAGTGGATTTGGGTTATTAGATATAGCTTTACACTTTACCCAATGTTCAATAAGTTTGTTTAATTCCCATAACCAACAACGTCAGATCCATTAAGCGTTGGAAAAGACAGTTGAGTTTATTCAAATTTGTGAGGCAACATTCTTCACCGGGCACCATCTCACCGCGATGTCTTAAGACTTAACTTTTAAACAAAGGAATGAAGCATGTGTTTGTGTGTTTATTATAATTATTTTACATTATTGTGCTTTATTTAGTGGTTTTTCTCTTAACCAGGGTACTAGAGATTGTGTTGTTATTAAATATAACACAACACATGCATGGAGATAACCTTGATCCGGTATGAGACGAGCACCACCCCAATGGGAGATTATTAAAAATGTTTGGGAAAAACACAAAGTCTGATTCAGTGCCACTATGCCACCAGAAGATCGGGATATGATAGACTGAGGACTTATTAAAGAGTTAAAACAAAGCTCGATCTAGTACCACTAGCCCGCCATTCCACCAAGAGATCAAAAAACTATCTGAAAAAAATAAAGTAATGTGAAGGTTGGTCAAGTACTACCAAGGAGCTGGGTAAATTTGTAAATGATTTAAAACAAACAACATTACTCGATCCGGTATAACCATCCCACTGGGCCACTGGGAGATCAAGACTAAGTTTTATTCATTACTTATTTTGTTCTAAAATATTTTTTGATAAGATTTAATTTAATTACAAAGGATTAAAATCTACTTTATGAGGCCACAACAACCACCCTTTACTTTTTATTTTACAATCCAAAGGAAAGGGTCCCCCTACTAAAATTGTAAACCTAATGCCTAATCCCCTACTACTTGAACTTAATGTTAATTCTTCATCTACCTTGAAGGAGTTTGGGGTTTGATCTTGATTGATGATTGTCTTTAATGAGCTTTTTTTTAGGATTTTTTGAATGGATAACCTAAATTTTGCATCCTCTTGCTTGCATGTTGTGTTTAATGTCTTCATCTTTATGCTCTCATATGTTGATCATACTCTTTGGTTTTGAAATATTATCTTGAATCGCATGATCGCTAATCCTTCTTTTGAGTTTGATACCTGGTACATGCAACTTTCAGGATCATGGAAGATTATCTTTGGACAAACCCAACACTCATTAATAAATTTTTTGAAGGTAGAGAATTTAATGTTTATGGTATATTGGAAAGTGTCTTCTTAATTGCATAACTGATCTCATATGTTTTGTGGTTGTAGGAGCAAGTTTTCAAGATCACTTTCTTTACATGACCACTCCAGCCTTGAAATGCATGTGGGGGAATCCCCTGAGCTTCTTCCTCTTTTCTATACTTTTCTCTATATGGATCTTGTCTATCATTTGAAGCCAACAATCAATATTATGAACTAAACCTTGTCTTTCCCAAGCCTTAGCTGGATTTTTTTTTATCACCATTGCACTAATGAGGCTAGAACCTTGATCCTTACCAGGTTCCCCCTTATCAGGAAGTATATTCAACTTGTCTTACTGTTTTCCTGAAGGATGAATCTCACAAGGTTATCGGATCCACCTTTCTCACAGTCCTATCCCATGAGCTCATCGGATTTACTCTATCGGGAATTCTCATTCGAAATGTTGAGTGTGCATTGTCTCAAGATTTTTTCAAATCCCGAAGGTCGAAATCCTATCAAGCTCTCCTCATCATTTTTGTCTCATCGAGTAGACCAAGTTAATTCCCTTGTGAATTTACTAAGGTCTGAAAGGTGTCAGATTTTTTGGATTGATCTATATCAGGTTCTTCTTTTGGCCTCCCCTTTATCCAAAATCCCAGGCCCAAATCCTACTAAGCTTCTTGGATGTAGAACATTGTCATGTCATATCCCAATTCTTACTTTCTACTTGTCATAATCAAGTTCATGCATTGTGGTCTGACGTGAGAACCTATTCCCTGATATGATCATATTACCGCTCCTTGAAATCTTATCAAGTATGCCCTTTGAGATGTTCAACTTGGTTAGATTGACATGTATCGTACGTTCAACTGGTGGCAATATCATTTTATCATGTGAGTCACTATTTATGACATTGATTTGTCGTATGACATGTCATATTTACCCCTTGGTCATTTTCCATTTGTCGCATCCAAATTTGAGCAATCGTGATCACCATATGACATATCTATACGACTTGACACTTGGTTACTCAAAATCCACCTGATATACCTTACTTCTATTTTTGGTCCCTAGGTATGGAACCCTGACTAGTGTAGAACTATGACTAGCATAGAACCCTCACTCATGTGTAACATGGCCTCATTTTCCTAATTTTTATTTTTATTTTTGTGCATAATTTGTATATTTTTATTTTATTTTTAATTTTATTTATTTCTTTCTTGTTATTTTTATTCTTATTTAATTCTTATTATTATTTTTGTATTTATTTATTTCCATTTGTATTTTTCCCTTGGTTTTTCAAAACAACGTGGTTTTGATTGCACATGGTAACTTCCCATGGTTTTATTCCCCATATTTTTCCCCAAAACTATGCTTGATATTTATTGTTTACATGGGAAAAATCAATGTTACTTTAGAAATGTTTTTACATGGGTCAAATTTGTTTTCCCCTCACCCACTATAATTCAACTTAATATTTCATTAGATTTCTCCCTATGCTTCTTCCCATTGGTATTCACCTTCACTTCACGGTAAATTTCCATTGGGAATTACCATTAATACATACCTCCTACTTTTCCAAGAATCCCTTCCTCCCGAAAAACCTTCTTTCATTCTCAAACTCCCCTCTTTCCTTCCCCAAACACCCTTGGAAACTTAGCATCATTGACTTAATATTTCAAGCCATCGAGAGATCCCGTCAGACTCAATGCATTGGGATGAAGATCTCATCGGAATCCTAGCTCATCAAACTCCACTTAACACTATATTTTGACCTCCAACCACCGGGTTCCGATGAGCTGCCATCAAAGTATTATACTATCGAAATGTTACTGTCGGAGTTGGAATTTACTATGTTTTACCATGGGATTATGATAGCCCATCAAGATGGAGCCATCTGGATATTCCATCAGAGTGTTGTCCCATCAGAATGTGAGCTGCCATCGAAGTCTTTTACTATTGAAATGTTACTGTCGGAGTTGGAATTTACCAAGTTTTACCATGGGATTCTGATAGACCATCCGGATATCCCATCAAAGTGTTATCCCATCAGAGTGTTAGCTCGTCAAAGTGTTGGAGCCATAAGAGTGAGATGATGTATTACCATTCTGACCACCTTGATTCCAAGAGGTTTATTCACCACACATTTAATTTTTAATTTTAGGACCTTGGATTATATTTTCATTTTTGGGGGAAATTTTTATTTTTGTTAATTTTATTGTTTTTATTTTTATTTTTATTTATTAATTTTGTTTTCATGTAGGTTATTTTAGTTTATTTTGTTATTTTGTTATTTTCACTATGATTATTGGCCAAAATTACAACACAAGACCTAGGTCTTATGCCTTCTCTAGGTTTTTGTACAAACCAAGTAGGAGGGATAAAATTATATTAACCATTCAGTATTGAATTTCCTCATGCATGTAGTACAATGATTTTCAAGTTGAAGATCGACGACCTAGATTCACCCACAAGCAAATCAAGGGTTGTTGAGCACCAAATTTTAAATGGACATATCTTGAGCTACAAGTGTCAAAACCGAGCCCAGTATACCTCGTTGGAAAGGTATCGAGATGAAGAATGCATTGCGAGAGGAATTTAGGCCAAACAAGTGATGAAAAATATCATAAAATGTGAAACATAGAAGGTCACGAATTTGGGGGGGAATTTGAATGTGCAAACTTTTGACAACCATGTCTAGAGATACAAGAAACAAAATGAGGCCCATGATAGATGATAGGAAAGATAATAGAGAATAGAACATGATGGCACAACAAGTATTGATAGATTGAGGGTGAAAATTCTTAGAAAATTCAGAAAACAGAAGAGGCCCGAATTTAATTGGAAAATGGGTTGTACAATGTTCAAGCAGTTATATATGAAGCTAAAGGATTTGAAATCGGACCTGCAAGAGCACCCTGGAAGGATGATATGGAGAAGAATAAGATGGGATGATCTTAATCAACAAACTAACACCAAAGACACCCAAAAACATTTTCAAGAACAAAAGAAGAGAAGAACAAGAAGATTTAATAATATTTTAAATTAATATCATTTATGAACTTCCTTATAGAAATAATAACCACTCATGAGTCTCTTCAACTTCTGTTTATAATGCTCACATGTTCATTTACAAAAATGAAAAATAAATTCAAATTTGTGTAATGAAAAAACAAAGGGAAACAAAGTGAATAGTCACACGAATTGAGAAGTATCTCTTGTCTTATAAAAGAGAACTCACTGAATGTAGCAGAGGACATTTTCCCATTGTGTAGATTGTTGATACTCTTATAGTTGGATACACGAAGAGAAGAAGCTATTTTTGAATTCATAACTATATCAAATGTTTTTGGGGATAATCCATAAATGTGTTTATCATTTTAGTTTTTATGAGTGTTGGTTATATGAATTATTTCTATGCATAGTATTTAGAAATTCTTATGTTGTTGTGATTTCTAATGAGTACATGGATGATGTTACAAGTTTCCTCTAAAACTATTTGAGATTACATCTGAAATATTATTGTTTTTACATATTCTTGGCTTCCATGAACTATTTCTACTATTAAAAATATCATTTTAAGTTGTACTCATCTATTAGTTTTTCTCCTATGCACGATAGGTTAAAAGTAATTGCAGATTAGTTTTTTTTTGTTCTAGAGTAGGTTTAGAATTAAGTAGAACTCTTTGGGGCACAATTTGTTTCCTTTCCCCTTTTTCTTCTTTTAATTCTTAATGACAACCATGCCCACATATTTTTCGGAAACGCTACACCAAACAAGAGTAGGTCTAATTGGGACATGCCATCAAGTGTTTTATCTTACCTTCTTGACAGTCCATTTGGACCCATCAACACTACCAATAAGGAAAATAATCAAGAAATATAAAATTTAAACAAATAGAAAAATTAAAAGAGACCCATTATTATTTATTAAAAGTTTAAAAATAATGGGGGTTTTTTTAGGCTCAACAAATGGTGACACACTAGGAGAAACAATTATCTTTGTCTAGCATGACTTAAAAGGTTTATTCACACTAAATTTTAAAAGTAATCTCAATGAATGTGAAAATAGATCTCTTAATTATGGGTACCACCATATGTTCCAAAATTATGTACCATCATATGCTCAATGATTTAAACTTTGATAAGAAGTTCCTAATAGATTTTGAACATTATGTTGGTCAAGTAATGAATTGTCCAACGCTATCCACATTTCAGAACTTAGTTGAATAATCCCATATGTTCTTGAGTTTATTTGTTGATGCACATCTACGAGGCAATATGACAAAGGTACTTATTGTCCAAGAAATTGCACATGAGGCATTTCATAATCCTCAATGATATCTAGAGCTTGATCATGTTAGATTTCTGAGAGGGGGGGTGAATCAGTAATAATGTAATTATAATCCTTTTTCTCCAAATAATCCAAGTGTTATATCAATGCAGAATTATTATTCAATAATGAGAAATAAGAAATGAACAATCACACACATACACAGTACACCAGTGTTTTACGTGGAAACCAAAATCGGGAGAAAACTACATAAAAATTTATCTTATATGTATTGAAGAATTACATTCATTAGAAGCACCAACTTCCTTTATTTTTCAGCTACAACTAGAAGGAGGCTCCAACCCCCTAGCTTCTCAGGCTACAACCTGAGGGAAGCTCCAACTCCCCAATTCTATGGCTACAACCAGAAGGAGTCTAAAACCCCCTATGTTCTCCAGCTACAACTGGAAGGTGGCTACAACCACTTGTCCTTACCCCGTCCAACCGCCCTGAAGTAGAAGTAGAATGATGGAACCACTGTCACACTATCACTGTGAGATATACCATTGTAAACATGTACCAATAAACATGAACCATGCATCAGCCTGTACCTCAACCTGTACCATAAACAAGTGCATCAACCATGCACCAACCTGTACCAAACAATCTATAATCAACCTATACCATAAACAAGTGAAACCGACCATGTACCAAGTATGTAAAAATCATGTGTCAAGTACTCATAAACTATGACTCATCAATATGTACCAATATCATCAACTATATACCTCATGTATGTACCAACTCATCAACTACTTGTCTCAACCATGTACCCAACTTGTACCTCAACCAAAAAACCTCATCAATTTCATCATCCAAATATTATATGTAACTTTTTAATAGACCCGGTGTATATGATCACATATCTGCAAACCTTCCTTAAATTTAACAACAAGAGACTAGCATTTTCATCAAACGTTTCTTCCGTCTCACAAGACTAGTTTTGGATTAGTCAACAACAATAACTTGAAATAATCATAAATTTGTACTTGTAATGAATAAATATTTGAAACTGATACACAATGTTACTCAATTTGTTTTATGAAATTCCTCCAGGTTTCACTACTTGGAACCTCTCAGAAAAGGAGTTATGGAAAAAATGGCACACATTGTTGAATTCTGGCTTATTTTAGAGAGCGCCATTGTAGAGCATGCCCCACACGGAATATTTGTTGAATTTATTTGAAACTGTTACAAAGAATACTATAGACTTTAATCTAACCAAAACATTTGGTCTTACTTAATTTGGATCTGTTATGAATAAGTTATGATGTTTTTACCTGAAACACTTGTTTTTGACTAGTTTCAGGACTAGCCACAAACCTTATTTTCCACGTAGTGTAACTCCAAAAATACAACGACCCACAAGATGATTTTTTTACCATAGATACCTAGATATGTTTCTTCAATGGCATATCAATTTCACGATCTGAATCATTCTAGAAAAAAAATTATTGTGAAAATGGTGAGATGACCTGAAAAAAACCATACCTTAGAAAGCATCATCAAAAGAATTTATCCTTCCTTGAATTCCGGCCTTATTTTCTTCACTTTCCTCATAAATTCGGCTTAGATATCATT
This sequence comes from Picea glauca, assembly GCA_000966675.3. Taxonomy (NCBI): domain Eukaryota; kingdom Viridiplantae; phylum Streptophyta; class Pinopsida; order Pinales; family Pinaceae; genus Picea; species Picea glauca. The sequence continues at coordinate 16,264 of JZKD02S0551049.1, forward strand.
TGTTTACCTCACAAACATATATGTATTCAATATTCTCAAGTGTGTCTTAAATGAGATAGTCTTGCCTCTTATTTATACTCTCCAAGTAGCTTCCTTAAAAACATCTTCTAGGTCACTTTGCCCACTTTCCTTATTTTACGGTTAACCCACTTCTAATTTCTCCATTAAATTTATT
>JZKD02S0551060.1:0-16438 GCA_000966675.3 Picea glauca
CCTAATCAAACAAGTTTACCTTTATTATTTTAAATGAGCTTGGTGATAATGAATTATGGTATAAATTAAACACCTTCATGAATTTATAGTTTTATTTATTAAATGAATACGGTGATAAAGAATTATAGTAGAGATAAAGACACCTTGTTGATTTAATATTTTATGTAATTAAATGAATTGTAGTAGAATTAAGACACCTCTCCTAATTTATAATTTAGACATTTGTCGCGACAAGAATAAATAGAATGCCTAAAAGGAGAAAATATTATGTTCAAAATCTTATTTATCTTATATGTTCATCTACTTTAATTTTTATCGTAGACCAATAGGTGCACAATATTAAAAATATCATCAAAAAATGGAAAAATGAATGGAGAATTGTTGGATTCATGGATATGTGGCCCCTTTGGTTTTATATTGATTGATTAAGTGTTATGATCTCTTGCGCTGGTTAAAATAAGATGATTACCTCACGCCTTGGATTATGTTCTGATTAAATAATTAGATTATTTACACGTAATGAATTTATGATGTGGTGAATGAATTTTTAGACCTTAGATATTTTGCGCAATGAATTAATGGATGATACTCTTGTGCCTCAAGTTAAGGTGGTGTAGGAAAAAATGTATGTGATTAGAATTCCTTACGAAATAATAAATACAATCGTCTCCCTTACGCCTTCACTTATGTTGTCATATGATGGATTAAAAACCTCTTCTTGCGTCATTAATTTACTAATGAATGATGGATTAACAACTTTATTTTCACCTTAAAGTTTATTAACGAATGATTGTGGTAGACAGTACACTTCTTGCGCGAATTGAAAATTGATATGATACATGATGAGTTATGTGAATGATTACTCATGTGCCATGTTTAATTGATGTTTAGGATTGATGGATTGATGCGATCGATGATCATAGACTCTGTTGATTTAGCTAGTTGCTTGGATTGATTGTGTTAGTGGGATGTAGACACCTCCTTGTTCCTCAGAACAGTTGCTAGCCTTGAGACCTTAAATGGTTAAAATCAATTGGAGCCAGAGCTTGAGCGTTGCTTATGTGTCTTGGAGGTCCTAACCTTGTAGGGTAGGTTGGGCGGGTATCATATTATGTGATTCTTGTGATTATATTTATCATCCTTCTAATTTGTTATGTTATCATATGTTATCCTGGTGCTATCTGATGATTGTCCTTATGAGATGCATTGAGCATTTAAGATTCGTACTGCTATGTGTTGTTATTAATTGTAGAATGCAATGATGTTGGGGTGTTGTCAATTAATGTGTTAATAGATCGATATGTGTGTCATGGTTCATGGTGATGATGTGTCTTCATTGTGTTGAAATTGATTATTAATGCATTATTATTATGCGTTAATATATGTGATTGATGTGTCGATGATGTCGCTATTTATTGAGATGTTTTAATTTCCTAATGCAGCAATAAAATAATTTTTTTTACATGTTGTACGTCGCTTTTTGGTCATAACGACAAGGATTTAGATATGGTATCAGAGTGGGTTCAACCCCATGACTTGGGATAATTTTTCCTTCCATTTCATAAACACTTGATTAATAATTTATGAACTAATTAAATTTGAATTGTATTCGTGCAGGTAATCATGGTTGGAGCACGTCGCGGAGGCAGACAATTTGGTTCTAGGGGAGGAGGTGTGACTCCTCTAGTAGCATCCATGCCAGAGGAGTTTAACCCCCAAGGAGAAGAACAAGTCGTCAGATAGGAACAAATAGTTGTGGGGGATGTGGTTGGGTTGAATAGATCCTTTCAGAGGATGTCAGAGGCCTCTATTATCCGTCTATATAGAGATGAGGTTAGGGCGTCGGTACCCCTTGAGGGTCCACCATGCACCCCAATCGATATTGGTAGATTTCACCGAGAACTCGAGAAAGTCAATTTTCCCAAGTTCTTGGGTGCCACAGATGGCGTAGCCGCTGAGGAATGGTTGGAGAAGATGGTGATGTGATTTTGACTTCGCGACTATACCTCCAACATGAAGGTCCACATGGTGGTATTTAAGCTAAAGGGGAGCACTCTTCTATGGTGGAAGACACTCCTTCCACAACTAAACATGGTCGTTGAATAATTTTCATGGGAACTATTCGAGGAGAGGTTCTGGGAGAGGTATCTGTCTGAGGAATTCATTGAGAATTAGCTCAATGAGTTAAACGTCTTAAGACAAGGTGGTCATATGGTGCCCAAGTGTTGGGCTCTATAGATGTCCTAAAAACAACCTTAGTCTGACATTAATTTTATCAATCGAGGATTCGTCTTTTCTTTCAAGATTGTCAGAAAAGTCTATGCAGATAGTCGTAGAGGTTTAAATCATGTAGATAATTCAGTTACAACAAATCCGAGCCTATCTAAATTACTGCAATAATGAATTTCTTCACACATTAACTAAAAACTCTGAAACTAATAACTCAATCAACAAAAATATGTTCTGAGCGGAAACACACCATGAATCAAAACATCAATCACTTTACTGAATTCATTCATCTATCTAAGAAACAACAATTTAGTCTATGAAACTCTTAATGAATCAATCTCTCAATGATTAATTAATTTATTGGAAAGGAACAACGATCTATTGAATAAGAAGGAACAACAAATGTGAATTAAACGAAAGGAACAACAAGTGTGAATTTAAATGAAAGGAACAACAAATGTGAATTTAAATGAAAGGAATTCACAAGCAATAAACTAACAACAAATGGAAATGGAACAACAATTGATAATATCCAAATGAAACATCTACTCTCTGCAAATGGAACAACATAACCAATTCATAAAAGAATCAATACATTAACAAGTCTATCTTAATTATTTGAAGGGAATATCAAATTACATAACTATAACAGAATTGATAAGATTGCAGATGAGATAGTAGCTCATGTCAACTAGGCCCACGGTCTTCAGAAGATACTGCTACGAGAAAATCAGTATGCAGAAATGCTCAAAATGCTTGAAGCTTTCATTAATTCCATAATTGATAGGTCATTTACACTGGGATTGTTGTAGAGAGTTTCAACAATTAAGAGATCCGAATTCTGGGTTTTTCTCTATCGTTCACTATTCTTTATATATTACAATGAGATAAGTAAATTAAGCTATCCTGAGGATCAAGAGATCCTCGGGATTACTTTTACTATTTATGAAGATTGCAAGATAAAAGTCAATCTTCCTTTGAACCATTTCGTGCCTGATTTCTTCGATCTTCAATGACCTGTGCATCTTCATGATCTTCTTAATTATTTTTAGTTAACAATAATTGTCAATTTTTGCATAAAATCAAAACAATTCAAACCAAAGTTCAAAAAATATCTAATATCATTCAATATTATTTCCTAAAGGATTTTTAACCATTTTCTTCCCTAATTACTTCAAATTAATAGAAAAGTCAAAAAATAATATATCACAAACCAGAATAACAAGGAGAATATTTATACCTTTTTCTCAACCCAACATACCCCCCAAATTACCTTTTTGAATGTCCTCATGCAACAAGAGAGTTTATATGTAAAGAAGTGATATTGAAGGGTGGAGAGGTCTCTTCCCTAGGTCTCTGCAACCCATGCTTACCTTTAAGCTCTTCAAAAGAAACATCTTCCCCTTTATTATGAATTTCATAAACACTCTTATAACCCTCTGGAGGATACCAAATAATGGGGGGATTGTACCTGCATCCAATCCAGGAAGGCCCTTCTTCTAGGATAATTTTGGCATACCTCTCTAACCTCAGAGCAGCTGCTTGAAAATTCCTAAAACCAAATGGTTCCCTGTTCTTGACTTCATTTGAAGAGACACTCCATCTTAATTTGGTAGAAGAAAGGGATTCTTATTTAATTTCTCTAAAATACTGTAGCCCTGAATGTAAAACATGTCTATGGATGGGAGCTAAAGATTCTGCAACCTTATCCCTCTTCACGAGTGCTCTATGTTTCATAATGGTATCAAAGGGCTTAGGAGGTTCCCCTCTGATCCATAGTTCTAGTCCATTCTCTCTTTTCATGAAGACCTTATGTGCTTTGGCCCACCTAAGTTGATTTTTGGAAAAATACAAAAAGGCCCAAAACTGGATATCCCAAGTAAATGGATTGGGGTTCTCTTCTTTGTTTTCTTCTAGAATGAAATTGTGAAGATATATTTCACAAAAAAGGTATTGTACTCCATCCTCTTGTTATTTAAAACATGAAACAAAATTAGTGACAGTGGTAAACTCAGAAGGTGTGCCTGCCCTAATAGCTTTTAGTTTTAATAATAGATAATGTTCTAATAGAAATAGGGCATAATTAGTAGCAGGGGCCCTGCAAGCTAATATATCAAAATAAATAGAGCAAACATTTTTTATTTGCTCCAAATCTCCATCAAGCTGACCTTGTACATTATTCACCTTTTCTTTATCTATTCCGAACTCAACAAAAGTTTCACTCTCAGTTGTTGACGTGGCTCATAGTTTTCTGACAAATTTTCGATGTTCTGTCACTGTCACAATTTCACTTCGGCATTGGGTTAAGGTTTGTTGGGATTGTTCCAGTTCTGATTCCAACCTTCTAATAATGGCATCCTGTTAAGGGGAATGAAATACTTCTTCAGTCTGAACATTTGTTTCTACTATTGTTGGAACCTCTGTCTGAGTTTCTGTTTCAATTGATTCCAAAGGAGCATGAAATTATGTTTGTGTTTCAACAAAATTAGTGTGAATTTCCCTTCTGGGAAGTGGATTTCTTCCCTGTACTCTGTCCCTCTTAGATTTCTTCTTCTTATGGGTTTTGTCAGCTTGTTCCAGTTGCTTCTTAAGTTGTCTAATTGTTTCTTTCAATCTGCCAACTTCTTATTTTAACACCTTTATTTTCTTGACCCTCTTCCTCGATGTCTTGTTTTCATGTTCCGGTTTTCTGATTCTGTTATTTCCTTTTTCTATTGTTTCTTTTTTTCTAAGGGGAATTTCAAGGTCTTCCCCACCTTGATCAAATGGTAATTGATTCCCTATATCTTCTGGGTGCTCTGGTTTCTCTAAAGTATTGTTCTCATTGAACTGATGTTCTGGTTGTTCTGCTCCTTCAAAAGATGGCATCTCCATATCAGGAAGATCAAAGACAGGGTTTGAATGAGAAGAAGTTGGATCTTGGGGTTCTTTTGTCCTGTCTGTATCTTCAGTAAGTGATATCCCCAAATTTCCCAACACTTGGGGCATCTCCTCTTCACAACTTCCAAAGAAATCATCCTGCTTTCCTACATGACTTTCATGTGACGGTTGTTCTATTTGTATAGTTTCTTGAGTGCTTTCAGGTTGTGTTGTCTCTTTATCCTTTCTTATTTTTACAGAGGAGGTTTCAGGAACATAAATTGTTCTTTGTATTTTCTTCTTTGATGTTCCTTCCTGCATGCTCTGATTTTCTTCCAACTGAATAATGTATGTTAATATTTCAGGTTGGGGGGCTGGTATTTGGGCATTATATTCCTCTATCTGGGTTGCCTCAATTCCTTATGGAGGAATTTCATGGTGGAATTCAGGTTGCTCAATTTGCAAGGGTCTATCGAGCTCAATTAAGTCCCCCCACGTTATTTGTGTGTGATTTAAGGCCCTGTCTACTATGAATTTTACTAACCCGTGATGATTGATTACATTAGCAGGGTCTTTGGATTTTCGGGTTCTTCTGACAACTTCATGCAGCATGGCATTAAAAAACAATGGTAGATTTATCACTAACCGTTGTTGTAATATTGCCAACATCTTGAGGTGGTGAGGTCTCGCCACATCATATCGTCCACCGCATGTGATATATCTCTACACCACGCTTTCTATATCCCTCAAGGGTTCGCTAAGAGTAATGGGGTTGAGGCCTTTTCCTTTCTTGTCGAATTCCTCCCCTGGTTCTGCGAAGGACTCCATAACTTCCTTGAGTGTTGTGTATTTACTAGTCCACTGTGTTCCTTTGTTTGGGAGGCATGTTACCTCGGCTATAATGGAATCAGTAACTGGTATTTGTATGCCTTGAATTAATGAGACTCCCCCCTGTAAATTTTATAAGAATGCTAGCGTGACATTTATATTGAATCCCTGTAGTGTGTTAAAGTATTGCATCCACCCTAGACAATGTAGAATTTATCTTTCTTGGTTAGTTACTTGCAGAAATGTAGGCTCACGACGAATGCTTCGGCCACCCATATATTTTGTAAACAAGTTAGCACAACTATCATTCCCAACTGCAAACTAAGTTAGACAAGCCTATGAGAACAAATTACTAGAAATGGTAAAAATTACAGAACAACAATGGTATATAGAAATATGAATTTTCCCATTATCTGTAATCATTATGGCTTATCGTTAATCGTTCAGAATGTACACCCCACGATGAATGAAAAGTTTGACCTCGACCGACGATATGTGTGAATGTAATTATGACGGTCAGTCAAGTGAGGGATAATTATTACGCTGCCACAGCTGGGAGAATGACCATTAATAACTTTCAAATAATTTTAATGTTAATCATGAACAATAATCACACCTTTTGTGGAAAGTACAAGTTCAAATACCAATATTCAATATGTTAAGGAAGAATATTCTGAGTAGTCCTAATATGTTCACGTTTTATAAATATGCCACGTGTCATAATTTTTTTACTTTTCTTTTGTGTTGAATATAGTCGGAATGATAGCCTCTTTTTTAATAAAGTAAGTCTATGAACACAATAAAAAATTATCTTATTAAGATAAACTTCCATACCACAGACAGAGCCACTGCTGCCAGCAAGCGTCCATAGCCTCGACAAGGTTGCCATTTAACCCATAGATGAGCCAGTATCCTCAATAAATAGCTTGAATAGTCTTTTCCCAAAAAGGCCACTATCATGGTTTGGTAGCCATATAACAACAATTCCACTCACTAGATCATAACAAAGTGAACAAGTTGACTCGTGATGAGACCTCTTGTCCTTTGACCTTAAATGCCAAAGGCCATTGACCTGGTGTGGTAGCCATAGTGGGAATGTCACTTATGTTAATCTCTTATGATCGTGGTAGGTTGACTCATGATGATACCCCCTATCCTTTTTGGGAGAAGGTTATTTATATTTATTTGTTTTATTATTATTATTATTATTATTATTATTTAGGCTTTATTAATGGAGGCTCATCTACTCCTTAAGAGTGTGGGATGGTTTAAGAAGTGTAAGAATGCCAAGTAAAAATGTGCCTTAGACTCCTTATTATGATGTGAAGTCAATTTATCATTCAAGTATATGTATATATATAAGGAAAAGAAATGAATTACGGTGGTTAAGGATTATGAACAATATTAAGATAATTCGAAAAAATCAATCCATAAAAAATTTGATAAGGTATGCTAGATAGTCTTCAAAAGAAAATGAAAAATCATGATGATTAGAAATGATTATGTTGAAAATTAGTTAGTGAAGTTCATACCCAAAGGCATAGCCAAACGTATCAAGAGTATTCATAAAAACAACATGTGTTGTTGGTGAAAACAAAAATAGTTACTTTCAAGGGAAAGGAACAACAACAAAAACATCTGTGAAAGGAAAAACAATTGTTTCTTTCGAATGAACAATGCTAACTGAAAAGGGAACAACAATCGCAACCAAGGGAACGAAAAATTTTACGTTCGGATGAACGACACTACCCTCAAAGGGAACAACAATTGCAACAAAGGGAACAACAGTTGTTACGTTCGGATGAACGAAACTACCCACAAATGGAACAACAATCGCAACAAAGGGAATGACAACTGTTACATTCACATGAATGACACTACCCGCAAAGGGAACACAAATCACAATAAAGGGAATGGAAGTTGTTACGTTTAGATGAACGACACTACCTGCAAAGGGAACAACAATTGTAGCAAAGGGAATAGGCGTTGTTATGTTCAGATGAAGATGAAGATGATGTTCCAATTTAACCATCTAATTAATAAATTGGATACCTCCCGCATAATTTTTTGTTTTAGCTAATATAGGATTGATTATTCATCAAATAAATTCATTTAATTTTATGGGTAGGTTTATTCAATGATCGGAGAAATACAACATATTGGATGGTTTACGATGTCATGTAGTCATTTCCATTTACTACAGTCACAACCATGCATTCAGTGTCCGACATTTTGTTGTAGAACAGGACATATTCATTTCCTGTATAAAAGAAAGTTTATATTCGATGGATTTTTCAAAGTAAAACAAGATCAGTTTGAAGTTTGAATAAGGAATAGAAAGGAGTGCTAATTATATTTCATTACAGTCATCCTTTCCAGTTTTTATTCTCCAAAGATTTTTATAGTGACTTCCCTAGAAAGTAAAAAAACTTAAAGACTCAATCAAATATTCAAATAAAATATATAAAATATGTAAAGTGATGGAAAAACAACAATTTCATGGAGCTGAAGCTACTGGGTTACCTTCCCAACCAGCTAAAATCTGAACAGTAGGATCATTACTTACTTCTTGGCAAAAGGATTCTTTTGAAAGCGGCTGATGGTAGAGCCATAGTCGATGTCCATTTACCAGAAAAGGAGAACCAAACCTGTCGATGGTGGATAAAGTGACAGTGCCATTATCATGGAATTCTTTGATTTTATATGGTCCCAGCCACCTTGTCTGCAATTTCCTAGGAAAATCCTTAAATATGGAATCATAGAGAAGCACCCAATCACCTTTCTGGAAGGATTTATTCTTGATATGATTTTCGTTCCAGCTAGCTCTTTGCTACTAAATAACAGATGTGGATTGAAGGGAAAACAAGCGTTCTTCATATAACTCATTGAGTTGTTGTAAGTGATGTGTGTGTTCTTTCGTAAGATCCTGTCCAATTTCCTGGGCCATTCTTAGAGTCTTGATCTCAAATTCAATTGGAAAGATAGGCTCTTTGCCAAAGACTAGGTGATAAGGGAAGTAGCCAATAGTGTTACGCCATGTTGTGTGATAGACCCATAAGGAATTTGGAAGCTTGGCTGCCCAATTTTGATGGTTTGTCGAGATTTTTTTTGTCAAGATTGCCTCCAAGACTTTATTGGTACTTTCCACTTGTATGTTTTCCTGTGGGTGGTATGGGGAGGTAACCCTATGTTTAATGTGATAATTGCACAGAGTGGTCGAGATTTTATGTGCTGTAAATTGTGACCCTTCGTCCATGATTACTTCCCTGGGTAATCCATAGCGTACAAATGGTTCAAAGAGAAATGTAATGACTGCTTCCTCAATTGCATTTGGAAAGTCCACTGCTTCTACCCACTTGGTCACATAGTCTATTGCAACTAGTATATAAGGTTTTTGGTTTGATTTTGGGTTAAAGGGACCAACAAAATCCAGTGCCCATATCACGAAAGGTTCCATCACCAATTGTGGTTATAGGGGAATTTCATCATCTTGGCCTGGTCGTCCCATCCCCTGAAAACTTTCACAGGCCTGGACATACTTCTTTGCATCTTTGAATATTGAGGGCCAATAATAGCCCATTTGTAAAACCTTATGCCTAGTTTTGAAGTCTGCAAAATGCCCACCACAGGGATCATCGTGACATGCCTTCAATACATCATGAATTTCATTGTCTCTGATGCATCTTTAGATCTGAAGATCAGACCCTGTGTGGAAAATATATCCACCAATCCAAGTGAACCGTGCACTGCTTTGAACAATTAATTTCCTTTCTCTTGATCACAGGTGTGCTGGAAATTTCCCAACTACCAGATAATTCGCCACATCAGCATACCATGGTGTCTTAATAGTGACATCGAACAAGTATTCGTCTGGAAATTGGTCTTCGAATGTCAAAGAGTTATCTGTTTTGGGTACACGAGACAAGAAATCTGCAACAAGATTATCTCTTCCTGACCGATCCTTAATGATGATATTGAATTCCTGCAATAGAAACAACCACCAAGTAACCCATCCATTAGTAATTGGTTTGTTGGATAAATATATAATAGCAGAGTGATCAGTATACAAAATTACTGGATAGCCTATTATATAGTGGAAAAATTTATTAATAGCATGTATAACGGCTAAAAATTATTTTTTTGTTACTGTGCAATTTAATTCAGCAGGAATAATATTTTTTCTAATAAAATAAATAGCATAAGGTTTCTTGTCTTGTTCTTGTCTAAGGACATCACTTATAGCGATATCCGATGCATCTGAGGAGATGTGAAATGGTAATTTCTAGTTTGGTCCTCTCAGCACCGGTGTTGTTGAAACTAACCTTTTAAGTTCTGCAAATGAAACATCACACTTATCAGACCACTAAAATTCCACATTACYAGTTAAATCATGTAAAGGTGYAGCTATTCTTGAAAAAAAWTCTATGAATCTACGATAATATCCTRCACAACCAAGGAAACTACGTACCTCGGTTTGTGTACGAGGTGTAGGCAAATTAAGRATTACCTCTATTTTTGTTGGGTCTACCTTGATTCCATMTGCAGAAACATAGTGTCCTAGTACCACAMCTTYAGTCATCATCATATGACATTTCTCATGACTCAAACATATTCTGGTAGCAATGCATYGTTCCAGTATTTTCTCYAGTTTTTTTAAAGCTTGATCAAAGTCAGTGCCATAAGGGGTAAAATCATCCATGTAAACTTCAAGTCCTTCATTAATTAAATTAGAAAATATGCTCAAAATAGCTCTCTGGAATGTAGTTGGAGAATTACATAATACAAAGGGAAATATTTGATATGAAAAGGTACCCTAGGGACATGTGAATGTAGTTTTATCCCAGTCTTCCGGAGAAATATGAATCTGATTATAACCTCTAAAGCCATCTAGGAAGGAGAAAAAGTGCTTCCCTGCTAAAGTATCAAGGACCTGATCAATAAAAGGTAGGGGAAAATGGTCCTTCTGGGTAGCTTTATTGAGTTATCTGTAATATACACAGATTCACCACTTACCATTTCTTTTTAGGGAGGATTACTAGTGGAGAGACCCACTGGTTGTGTGAAATAGGATATATGAAATCTACATCCAACAGTTTCTGTAATTCTTCTTTGACAATGTCCCTGAGATGAGGGTTTAATCTTCGTTGGGGCTGTCGGATGGGTCGAGCATATTTTACAATATAGATATGATGTGTACATAATTGGGGATCAATTCCCTTCATGTTGGGATACTCCCAAGAAAAATCTTGTTGGTATTTAGAAAGGATCTAAATCAATTTTTGTTGTTGTTTCTCATTCAGATTGGCGTTGATATTCAGAAATCTTCCTGGTGTGATTTCAACTGTAATTTTGTTATCGATAGAAATAGTAGGAATCTGTTTCTCCATCAATTATTACAAAGGATCTCCCTGTGATTTGTTATATAAGACAACTTTTATCATTTGACATGTTGGGTTGCTTATAACAGTTGGGCTATTAATGAAGCTATTGATCACATCATCTTCTAGTTGGATTTTGAGCCCAAGATCTTCTTCTAGTGTGAGAGGAGATCGTAGGTTTTCTTCTGGATATCTAGGTGGTTGCAACTACTGATGTATGATAGGCAGACTTGGTTTAGTTGGAGGATACAAGATAAGGTTCTTTATAGCACTTCCTATAGCAATTGTCATGTTTCATGTGTGACATCCTATGTATGCATCTATCGTTTCTAGCCACGGTCATCCCAATATTAATGGGTGTCCATCTAGTCTACTTCTTGGGTTGATAACTAGGAAATCAGCTCGGTATTCCCAAGAGTCGACCGAGATTTCTATGTATTTTAATGTGTCGACTAGTTTAACCAACGATCTATCAACCAATTCTAACATAGTTTAAGTAGGTTCGAAGGAAGTGATACCCAGGACATTACAGGTCTCAGTGGTCAGAATATTGATGGCTGCCCCAAAATCCACCAGTGTATTTGGAAAAAAACAACCCTATATCTAAACCGTTACCATAGGATCCCCTGGATCTGTGTATATGACTAGCTCCTGCTTGCCTAGTATAAGATCAGATAAAGTTCCTACGATGTGAACAATTGAGGGATTCTTAGTTTTCCTTCCGAGCTTCTTCCCACATAATTCTTTAATTGTTTTTGCATAAATTGGGATGTCTTGTAAATATTGTAGGAGCGGAATTTTAACACATAGATTCTTTAATTCCTCGACGATATCAAAGTTGGGATATATGACTGGTTTTTCTATCATTAGCCTTTAGGGAAATGGGGGAGGATAAATTACATCTTTATCAGGATTTTGTTGCTCGACTGTATTTTCCCCATGTTCTGTTTCTTTTGTTATGACCACAATCAATGGCATTATTGTTGGTTGTCTATCATTCTCATTCTCATGTTCTCGATGAATTCCACTTTCCTCGGGAGAAATTACACGCCCTGATCTCAACCGGAGTTCGTTGCACCCTACAGAATTTGTTTCACCCTCCAAATTCTCGACAATTTGCACGAGTTGGCCTCATCTGTTATTAGGATTCGGGTTGGGTTGAGCTGGTAATTGAGGGCACATTTCAGGTTGGGAATTTTGGGGCAACTGAAGTGGAGCCTATAAAGTGGGTTGATCTTGAAGAACCATTCCCATAGGTTGATTGGTCAGTCTCATGGGGAGCTTCCCGGTTTGAGTCCAATTGGGGGCTTGGGAAGTTGTGCTAGTCCACTATGAAGGATAAGGGTTATTATTTGAATTCTTCCAAAATGGGGTAGAGTATTGCAAGTTAGGCCAAGTAGGATTAGCAATTGGTTGATTTGGCCAAGGTGCAGTAGGATATTGTTGGGACTGCCAGGTGGGGTTAGCAAATGGTTTGCCCTGCCATGTGTTTACATGATTATACTATCCATAAAAGAAAGAAGAAGGATCTTGTAGCATACCTAGGGAGAGAGCCTTCCATTGGCGACACTGAGCCATCGAATATACAGGTTTTATTTCCTCTTATGCTTCTTTAAAGACAACTTTTAGTCCTGGGATTGATGGACATTTCTCTGTCGCATGTTTTTGGGCAAAGATGGCATAGGTCCGAACCACATCCAAGGGGCACTCCCTTGAACCATGTCTCCTCCTGCACCATGGGAAAAATATAGCCAACGAATTTTCTTCTTCTTCTTGTTTTTGTTTAACCTTCAGAACGTCCAATTGTGTAGTCAGAGTACCCAAAATGTCAGTTTTTAAATTTTCTAAAAGATTACCAATTTATGCTCAGGTGACACTCCCACTAGCAATGTTGCTACTTATGGTGATGGGGGATCGTATTCCCAATTTGGTTCATGTACTACCATGTGAACACCTGATACACAATTGGACAATTTCATCATACGTTTCTTGATATATAACTCATTTTCCCATTAAATTCAATGTTTCTACCCATTCATTCCTCATACATTTTATTAGAGTAGCTTTAAGTACCTCACCTGGTAGTGTACCGTAAGGTGATCTCTGTAGGTTATATTTAAACCTTTCAACATATTCATCTAGTGTTTCATTTTCATTTGCAATCATTTTAAAGATTTTGTCCTTTAAATCCCTGGTTCTATAGTAGTCTTGATATTTCGTAAGGAAGGCTTGTTTCATTTCATCCCATGAATTTATAGTTCGTCCCCCTAGTCCCATAAACCATTGTAAAAATGCTCCTTTCAAAGTGGAAGTAAATAGATTTAGTTTATGGGGTTCATAGGTATATTCATATCCTCTACACAAGACATCAAACTCGAATAAGAATGCATCAAGGTCCTCTGATATCAATCCATTGAAGGTTGGAAGATTATGTAGTGGAATGGATTTCATTAGGGAATTAACAACCATATCTGCTATAGGATATTCCAAAGTGGAAGTATGAGGTTGCGACTCATTTTTTTGTTCCATATGTGCCAATAACCTTCAGTGATTTCTTGGTCTAGGTGTTCTATTCCGGGTGGTTGATTACTTGGTCCCTTAGGATATTTGATCGTGCTACCTATGTCTGGGATTTTAGGTGTTCCTTCTCCTGCCAAAATCGTAGGAGATCCAGGTTCAGTTGGTTGTGGGTTTGCCTCAACAATCCCATTGGTCTCCCCTTATCCTTCTCTCAAATTACAAGAATTTCCCTCGCCTAAAAGACTAAAAAGTGGGGTATGTGTATTTTGGAAGCTCTGTTCAGTTCTTTTAGTTCTACTATGAACCTCAGCATGAGATGTAGTTGGTGATTTTGTTGCTTGAGGGACTCGGGTAGAACCTTTTCGAGGTCCAACTGAGGCTTGAGATTCAACTTTTTGGATAATTTCATCTATAAAAGTGCTCCTTCTAGGGGGCATCGGGCCCTGGGCTTTTGTAGTTTTTGGTAAGGGTTTTTGTTTTTCAGGTTCTTTCTTCGTAGTCATACACACTGACACAAATTATATGCACCTATGTAACCTCTATGCATCAGATGAAGGTAGGCATTGGCACAAGCATTTTACTCGTTACTTGCATAGGTTCTTACCTTCTGTTTTCAATACCTCATTCTTTTAGAGACGCAAACTATACTATATTTGACATTTTCCCCGGCAACGACGCCAAAATGTTGGGCTCTAAATATATCCTAAAAACAACCTTAGTTTGACATTAATTTTATCAACCAAGGATTCGTCTTTTCTTTCAAGATTGTCAAAAAAGTCCATGCATATAGTCGTAGAGGTTTAAATCGTGTAGATAATTCAGTTACATCAAATCTGAGTCTATCTAAATTAATGCAATAATCAAGTTCTTCACACATTGACTAAAAAATATGAAACTAATAACTCAATCAACATAAATATATTCTGAGTGGAAACACACCATGAATCAAAACACCAATCACTTTACTGAATTCATTCATCTATCTAAGAAACAACAATTTAGTCTACGAAACTCTTAATGAATCAATCTCTTAATGATTAATTAATCTAATGGAAAGGAACAACGATCTATTGAATAAGAAGGAACAACAAATGTGAATTAAACGAAAGGAACAACAAGTGCGAATTTAAATGAAAGGAACAACAAATGAGAATTTCAATGAAAGGAATACAGAAGCAATAAACTGACAACAAATGGAAATGGAACAACAATCGATAATCTCCAAATGGAACATCTACTCTCTGCAAATGGAACAACATAACCAATTCATAAAATAATCAATACATTAACAAGTCTATCTTAACTGTTTGAAGGGAATATTGAATCACATAACTATAACAAAATTGATAAGATTATAGATGAGACAGTATCTCTTGTCGACTGGGCCCACAATCTTCAAAAGATACTACTATGAGAAACTCAGTACGCAGAAATGATCAAAATGCTTGAATCTTTCATTAATTCCATAACTGATAGGTCATTTACAACGAGATTGTTGTACAGAGTGTAAATAATTAAGAGATCCGAATTCTGGGTTTTTCTCTATCGTTCACTACTCTTTATATATTACAATGAGATAAGTAAATTAAGCTATCCTGAGGATCGAGAGATCCTCGGGATTGACTTTACTATTTATGAATATTGCAAGATAAAAATTCAATCTTCCTTTGAACCGTTTTGTGCCTGATTTCTTCGATCTTCAATGGCCCATGCATCTTCATGATCTTCTTAATTATCTTTAGTTAACAACAATTGTCCAATTCTGCATAAAATCAAAAAAATTAAAACTAAAGTTCAGAAAATTTCTAATATCATTCAATATTATTTCCTAAAGGATTTTTAACCATTTTCTTCCCTAATTACTTCAAATTAATAGAAAAGTCAACAAATAATATATCACAAACTAGATTAACACGAAGAATATTTATACCTTTTTCTCAACCCAACACCAAGTAGGAGGCTCGTTTCATGGAGTTGCTTAGGTATGATCCCCATATGAACACTAAGAATCTCAAGGTCAACAAGTTTTTGTTCGGCCTTCATGTCAGCATTCGAGCAAAAGTGGGGATATTAATGCCTCGGATATTGCACGATGTTGCCTAGAAGGCCCTCATAGCTAAGGAAGAGCTCATCCATGGGGGTCATAGCAAGACTCCTACAAGACTGACGGGACAGGCGACATCTGGTGCACAGCAGCATCAAACACCAGTTAGACACCCATTAGGGTATCGAGGCACTCTGAAAGGGTATCGAGGCGCTCTGATTTCGCATATCGCGAGTTCGAGAGGTTAGGGAACCCGGTTCCTTTGAATTTCCAGTCAATGAAATGAAAATCTTTTGCCACGTGTCCTATGGAACCAACGGTCCAGATCTTATCGTGATTTCAAAACTTCATGGACCTTCATCGTGTCTGATTCGGGATTTTGAGGTTTCACATTTCGCAACTTCGGGACTCCTGTGATGAAGATTCTTGACTCTTGACTCCTCCAACTCCTGGTATCTGAAACTCTGAAATGGAGTTTACGCTTCTAATCTTGCCATGTGATCATCATTGTGTTGTTGGTCTTGCCACTTTCTCTTGTTCGTCATTGTTAGGCTGAGCTTGCCATCAATGACAAACAAAT
>JZKD02S0551071.1:0-16438 GCA_000966675.3 Picea glauca
GTTGGTGCAGCCACTAAGGCATGGTTGGATAATATGGCGATGTTCTTTTCACTTTGTGATTTTACCTCCAACATGAAGGTCTGCATGGCGGTCTTTCAACTAAAGAGGAGTGCTCTTCTATGGTGGAAGACACTACTGCAACAATTGAAGATGTGTCATGGGAACTGTTTGAGGAATGGTTCCAAGAGAGGTACTACCTATGAGAGGAATTCACTGAGAGTTATCTCAATTCCTTGATATAGTGTGGTCGTACAGTGCCCAAGTACGAGGCCCATTTTATGGAGTTTATTTCATATGCTCCACATCTTAATACCGACAAACTTAAGTTCAACAGGTTCTTGTTCGGCCTTAATGTCAACATACATGCAAAGGTTAGGATTTTTATGCTTCGGACCTTTCATGATGTCATCCAAAAGGCTTCTACTTCGGGTACCGGGAGTACTGGACCGAAGAAGGGGTGTTGGAAATGTGGGGAGCCACACTACCAGTGCGACTGCCCAATGGACAGTACTAGAGCATATGGATCAGCTGAAGCCACTACTGTGGGATATTTGGGCAAGGCCCATTAGATTCATGCAATGGTGAATAACCACCAGGCAGAGCACTAGTCGACTGTGCTCAAGTTGTTAGGCACCGTCACTGACTAGACCCTTAGTATTTTGATAGATCCTGGTGCTACCAAGAGTTTAATTTCTAGTGTAGCGCTAAAGAGGATTAAGGTAAAGGATGTTGAACATGATGAGTTTAGCTTTGTAGATATGGCTTCAGGAGCCAAACAGAAGGTTGGAGGAAAGGTTACGGGCTGTACCCTTAACCTGGAAGAGTCTATCACCAGGGCCAACTTGTACTTCATGATATTAGGATATTATGATGCCATGATCGGTATGGACTAGTTGGAATCGCATGAGGTGATATTCAACTGTAAGAAGAGACAATTGATCTTGTTCGATGATGAGGGATAGATATGCGTAATTGTAGGATGGAACTAGGGAGTTTTCTTGAGGTTCATCTCTTCCTTGCAGCTATGGAAGAGCATGCACAAGGGATGTAAGCTTTATGTGATCCTTGCGTTAAACGAGAGGGGAGTAGCGGAAGTTCTAAAACACATTCTCGTGGTGAGAGAGTTTGCGGACGTCTTCCCAGAGGAGTTACCTGGGATGCTACCGGAGAGGGAATTGGAATTTACCATAGACCTAAAACCGGGGACTGAACCAATAGTGAGAACGCTTTATTGTATGTCAACCCCAGAGTTACAGGAGTTGAGAATGCAACTGAAGGAGTTGTTGGACCTGGGACTTATACATACAAGTGTGTCACCATGGGGTGCACTTGTTATTTTCATACGAAAGAAGGTTGGGTTGTGGAGACTCTGCATTGACTACCGTCAATTGAACAAGGAAACGGTCAAGAATCAATATCTGTTGCCGAGGATTGATGATTTGTTCGATCAGATGAAGGGTGCCATGGTGTTTTCAAAGATTGATTTGTGATCAAGGTATCACTGGTTACAGATCAAGGAGAATGACATCCCTAAGACCTCCTTTAAGATGAGGTTTGGACATTACGAGTTTACTATTTTGCCATTTGGACAGGAAAATGCCCTAGGGGTATTAATGAGTTTAATGAATAGGGTGTTCTGTTAGTACTTGGACAAGTTCGTCCAAGTATTCATTGACAATATTTTGATTTACTCTTAGATTATGCAGGAGCATGATGAGCACTTGCGCTTGATACTACAGTGTCTGCGAGAGAAAACATTATATGGGAAATTGTCCAAATGGTCATTTTATCAATTGAAGATTCATTACTTAGGGAATTTCATCTTCGGTGAAGGCATTTGCATGGATCCAACAAAGGTTGAGGCTATTATGGAATGGCCTGCGCTACCAAATGTCCCAAAAGTGCGTAGATTCATGGGTTTAGCAGGATACTATCGACGATTCATCGAGGGATTTTTGAAGATATCAAATCCAATCATAGAATTGTAGAAGAAGAACAATAAAATGGTTTGGACCGAGAAATGTGTGGAAGCATTTCGGAGGCTCAAAGAGATATTGAAAACAACATCAATACTAAAGGTCCTTGACATGGACGTAGAATTCTTGGTATGCACTGATGCATCCAAGGAAGGCTTAGGTGGAGTCTTGATGAAAGATGGTCGAGTGATTGCCTACATCTCGAGGAAATTGAGGAGGCATGAGGAGAACTATGAGACACACTATTTGGAGTTGTTATCCATCATATATGCCTTGAATGTTTGGAGACACTACCTTGTTGGAAAAAAAATTGAACTAAAAACGGAACACTGTGGACTACAACACATCTTTACACAAAGTGACCTGAACACGTGACAATGGAATTGGTCAGAATTTCTTAGCGAGTACGATTTCAAGATTTATTACATAAAGGGAATAATGAACCGAGTGGTAGATTCCTTGAGTCGAAGACCATGCATATTTTCGGTGTTTCCTCTTCAGACGAATCTATGTGAAAATATTCTAACTTTACAGTGTGACGATGACTGGTACAATGAGGTCAAGGATTTTATTGGAAAAAACACAATGATGGTACCAAGATTCGAAGGATTTACGTTTTACGAAGATGGATTAATGAGGTTTAAAAATTGGATTTACATACCACTGAACGATGAGTTGAGGAGTTTGATCCTAAACAAATCTCACAGAGAAGTGTACATGGCTCACCTGGGAGTTGTAAAGATTAGGGAAGACCTTAAACCCTTATTATTCTGGAAAGGAATGAAGGGAGACATAGTCAACTACATGGAAATATGTCTAGAATGTCAGCAGGTGAAGGCTGAACATAGACATCCATCATCATTACTACAGACTCGCGCTATTCTGGAATCAAAATGGGAGGTCATTTCGATGGATTTCATTATTGGATTTCCACTGATGGAAAGGAGACATGACTCGATTTTTGTGGTAGTCAACACTCTGATGAAGAGTGCTCATTTTATTCCTATGCATATGACATATCATGCATCTGACATAGCTACAATTTTCATCAGTGAGATTTTGAGACTGCATGGAGTGCCTAAGAGGATTATATCTTATCGAGGATCGATGTTTACTGGATGATTTTGGACTAGTTTCCAAGAGGCCTTGGGAACCCAATTTAACTTTAGTACTACGTATCACCCAGTGACAGATGGGTAGACCGAAAAAACAAACCAAATATTGGAATACATGTTGCGCATGTACGTTATGGACCAACAAAAGCATTGAGAATAATTCTTTCCACTGGTTGAATTTTCATATAACAACAATAACCAAACCACCATCAAGATGGCACCTTTTGAGTTTCTTTATGGGAGACCGTGTCAGACACCTTTGAGTTGGGATCGACTTGCGGATAGGTTCTTGGTGGGACCAGAAGAAAACCAAGAAATGGAATATCAAATGAAAACAATAAGACAAAGGATCAAAAAAGCGCAGGATCGACAAAAGAGTTATGCCGATACGCACTGTGTCGACCGTAGTTACGAAGTTGGCAATCGAGTCTTCTTGCAGGTAAAATGACATAACAGCTCGATAAATTTTCGAAAGGGAGATAAAATATCTCCTAGGTTCATGGGACCTTTCGATATTTTGGAGAGGAAGGGGCCCGTGGCCTATTGACTAGCCTTGCATGATTATTTGAGGTGTATGCACGATGTTTTTCACGTATCTATTTTGAGATATTATATTAGTGACCCTACACATGTTATTGACATGAGTTCCTTGAAGTTATGGGATGAGGGGGTTCTCATGGCTGAGCCAATTAGCATCCTGGATCATCGCATTCAAAAATTACGGCATCAAACAATAGATCAGGTCAAGGTCCAATGGGACAACTATAGTCTAGACTCGGCGACCTGGGAGGATGCATATGATATGCGCTAGTAGTTTCCATTTTTTTTTGATAGATAGACTTATGATACTGTGATACACATTATTTCGGCACTTATATACTACTAAAATTCAGGATGAAGTTTAGACCAAGAGCGGTGTATGTAACATCCCGCTCTTGTGTGCACTGAGCGAACTTCTTCTTTGAGGACACTTGCTTGCAAGTGATCTGGATTATATACTATTAGTCCTTGATTATGATTATGAGACATTATGGATGCGATTATATGATAATTTGTGTATTTACATAGACAGGTGTTATTGACTAGGTTCTCCTGAGTGTGTAGGACTTTGGACCTCGAGGATGCAGAGGCATCGATGAAACCCCTTGGACTTTGAATCGAGTCAGGGAGTGGACTATTGGGTTTTGGTTTTTGTTGATATGAAAAATGCACATATGATTAGATGTTATGATGATTTGTTTTATTTTTGACATGATTTGTTGACAATGTAGGTTGACGATAGCTTGCCAACCAGACTCACATGTGGAGTAGAGGGGTCATGCACAACAACCAGAGACATTGAGGGAGATATGTGGACAACAACCCTGCCACAACCTACTAGCACTCCTGTCGTGGCTAGAACTGTAGGTTAATGATTACCTAGTTCGAGAAGACCCATGATGTCTTGAGGTTATAACGCGATAGTCGCTCACGATGATTCTAAGGGGCACATAATAAGGTAGGGCCTTTCTCTTTAGACACCCCTAGTCTCCCACAAGATCACCTGACAGAGTATTGACTCCAAGGGTTTTTTATGTCTATCAAGTCAGTCAAGAGGTGAGTGGCACCCTTGGAGAACATAGTGTGTCCTGAAGGGAACGTCGCGCAAGAAAACATAAAGAGGCGAGTGGAACCCTTGGAGCATGTAGTGCATCCTGAAGGTCACATCGTGCAAGGGAAATAAAAGGAGGTGAGTGGAACCCTTGGGGGGCATAGTGCATCCTGAAGGGAACGTCATGTTGTTAACTAATAAATGAAAAAACCTAGATGGACTTAAAACGAATGATGTGATGAGAAAGATATAAAAACAAATTCCCTGATAAAAATGTCGCCCAACCTAGGAAAATAAAATCTAGGTCTAAGTGATACTTTTGGTATAATAATAATAATAATAATCATTAAACATGTGACGAGAAGGGGGTAAGAAATTCAATTAATTTATTAAAATCAAATTATATTGAGGGATTAAAATTTTAAAAGGGAATTGATTCTTATTCTACATATGCTAATTAAAAATTATTAATTAAAAGGAAAGAGGGGTAAAAGGTAATTTTCTACACTTTCTAATTTAAGTTTTAGATAAAAAGGGAAAAGAGGGAAACCTAAAAAGAATTAGGAAACTAAGGGAAAAAGGGGGAAACATAAAGAAAAGAGAAACGTAAGGAAAAAATAGAATGAGTAACTTAGTAAGGAATCTTTCCTTTAAGAACTTTCTAAATTGAAATCAACCAGGAATTTAGTAATGATGTAAGTAATTAAAATGTGTAAGGGAATATGGGGACACCTAGGAGTGATTATAGGAATGCTTTTAGGTGGGTGAGGGAAATAGGAGTAAATAATTAATTAATGAAAATTAAATTCTGGTGCAACTAAGGGGATGAGTGACGTGTATGGGGGAGGATTTTTCTGAATTAAATTATTGGAAATTAAATTAAATGGGATTTGGGAAAGAAATCACTTAGAAACTCTATATAAAGGAGGGAGGAGGAGGAGTATGGATCTCTTCTTCATGCATAATGTTACGCTGCAGAATTTTTGACTTGACTGACTTATCTTGTGGGAGTTGGGATACCCAACTCGGTGAGGAGTGGTAGATCAGCCTTGCGAGGTGAGATGGGAGCTAATTTTTCTATGGTTTAGTGTGCATGGCCGATTTGTGGCTCGGGAAGATAAAGGGGAAGAAGAGTACCCCTAGCATTGGATGGGAGGTACCAGTGAAGTCACATCGGTCAGAAAGCGGGAGCTGGATGGAGCGCGTCGGACAATGAATCAGAGAAGTCACCTTGTGCGATGGTATGCAGACATTTATTTTGAATTTGTAGATTAATATTGAACTTGTGCTTTCATTTCTGTACTTTTAATTGTGTAAACAAAGTGTTTTACTTAAAAATTTTAACCGAGATCTTAAATTCACCATAGCTTTACGCTCGCTACTTGAATTGATTCCCTTGGCAATCGATCCCTGACTGTTATAATTGTTCTGACTATTTTAATGATTATTATGAAGAGATTGTGCTTCATATTCATCCTCATCACTAGATCATTAGTCCACGCCTAATTATTCGGCCAGGAGCCGGATCAACGATCGTCACTTTCTTGTTAATAGATCTATATATCCTAATGCCCTACTTTTCTATCCATGGATGATGAGAGAAGGATGTTTTTGCCTAGCTGTCTACCCCTGGTTGTTTTTCTTGGTCGAGTGATTGTCTTGTGCCTTGTTGCGATTTCCCTTTGCGATTCATTTCTTGATGATGAATTTTTACTCTACCTTGGGCCACAGTGGACTACATTTTATTCTTTCATTGCTTCACGTTTGACAACGATTTATAGTTTCTTTTAATGTGCAATGGTGGCATTGTTACTGTGTAATGGTTGAATGTTATTACTCTTATTACTACATTTTTCTCCTTCCGTTGGAATGGTGATACTGATTTTTTCTCCTGCGTTTACCTGCGTCTTGATTGTCGAGATACTTTTATCTTTTTACTTTGAAATTTTATTCCTTACAAACTAGTGAATTTTCACTCTGCAATTTAACACCTTCACTATAATTTTCCTCTGCAATTTTTTTTTTTTTTAATGGTGAATTTACCTTGTGTTCTGGCCCATCTGGCCTGCAATTTTCCTATGCATTTTAATATGTTTTTAAGGTGAATTTTGCCCTGAGTTTTTCATACATCTGGCTTGTGTTTTTCCTCTGCAATATATATTACAATGATGGAGAATTAACTCAGCGGAAATCTTATGTTGAAACTCAACAAATTATGATACCTTGACAATGATTGATACTTTCTAATGAGTGAATTTTTAATGACGGTGATTTGATACATTGATAAATTGATAATTGATACATTGATAAATTGATAAATCGATAATGACTGTGAATTGATAAATTGATACTGATTGCGAATCTTTAATGATTGCGATTTGATACATTGATATTGCCATTGGGACTGTGATTGATACTTTCTAATGAGCGAATATTTGACTGTGTATTAATTGACAACTCACCTTGATAGTGATTTTACACACTGCATCATAAGGATTTTATAATTTTTTTTTAAGTAAAAAAGGAAGGTCATGTTATATTAAAGTTGCAGAATTATAGAGTTTTGTTGGACTCCAACTGTCCTGCCTGTAGAGGAAACCGAGATAGCTGGCCCTTCCATGCCACTTTCCAAACTCAAAATTTCAGGTTGTCATCTTGCAAGAAGGAAACCAGGATGCATGGCCACCTTTACACTAAGTCTGGTCTTTACTACACTACTGATAACATTGCTATAAGCTAACTGAGCTATATCTCTGGTTTGCAACAAGAGAAAAAAATTTCTAACTGTGAACATGTAAAAAACCTTTTAGCTGGTGTTCTTATCCTCTTCTTCATTCTTTCCTCGCTTGAATGGAATTGCATAGACCCGTGTGCATGTAGGGCATTGGCATCTTAGGGATGCACTAGAGTAAGCAATATAGATCATATCAAGGTGTTGGTTTATGTGGATGGCCCTGAAAATTTGGTCGTCCACCATGCTACGTATGTCAAAAATTAATTCGAGGTGCTCTAGTTGAAGGAGTGGTGGTTGGTCCTGCAAGTCTTATGAAGTGGAGGAGAGGGGGGCTTTCTTCTGTGCGTCGACCTCATCCTTTCTTTCTTTTACATTGCCACCCTGGTGCTCTTGCTTCCTATTTTGCTGTGCGACTTCCTAAGGAGGTTCTCCAGTTGTGAAATATTCTATGTTTCCTTCCATGCCTTCCTGGAATTCTTCCTCCATGAAGCAAGCTGTGAATTCCTCAGCTCGAGCATCCCTGGGACTATGCGCTATTCTTGGAGCAGGGGTTATTGTGTCCTTCCCAAAACAAGTGGGGGGATTCCAATTGTCCGTAACCGTGAAGAGAAGATTCTCTGTGTAGTTATGGATGGATTCATTCAGCGCAATATCCCCGACATACGCCATGGGAGGCGTTCTTGTTCTCCTAGACTTCCTGGTTTTCCTCTTGCTAGCGAGAGCCAATGCTTTTTCAAAATTATTTTTCCGCTTCCGGCGTGAATCGACTGCGTACCATGCCGCGCCTCTGTGAGCCCTCCCCCTTGCTCTTGGCATGCTTAGAAGAAAATCTATTGTTGGGATACTGGCTGAAGGGGTGTCTTTGTCCCTGCACTTCGAAGGTTCAACCTTCGGCTTTGTAAACTTCAAATGCATCACAAATCCTCCAAGGCGGTTGATAAGGATGAAGGTAATATCTTTGGCCATTAAGGATATGGTCTTAATGCTCTGATCGGCTGTCTTGTTCGCTCGCATGAGAGGCCTCGTCATTTGATATCCGCTGCTTGGGTTCACCCCCATTCATTTATGGAAAGGAGATGGGAGCTGGTGGCCAACATTTATGGCACCACCCAGCTCTAATCCGCGTGTCCTTCCCTCTCCGCGTGGCACCTCATCCAGGGCATAAGGATTTTATATTTCTCTAATCATTCATATTTTTATTTTTATTGTACTACAACGATTGTACTTCTGCAATATTTGTCAATAGCGATTTCATAATTATCGTAAGTCGGCGAATTTCTAATTCTGGTAAAGGTTAATTAATAGAGTTTTTATTTTTATTTTTCATGATTGTTATTCAAAGCGATTTACTGTAGTGATTGGTCAGCGTGTATGCTTAGTGAACAACGTGCCAAGTATTTATTTGGACAACCACTTTATTTATAGTGATTGGTAATTACTTGAACAACGTGCCTGCACTTGTCAGTGTTTTTGGTAAGTGAATATTCGTTGGGTATCCACGTGCAACGTTTATGTATATCGACGGTTTAACTTACTACACATGTTGAAAACATTTCTGCAATGATATCATTTTTGTAGTTATGCCAAAGTTTACTCTCATCAACATTTTTTTTCTTTCCAAATTTTAAATTCTACCAAGTTTAATTATATGAACATCTTAATTCAGTAATTATAATAGTTTTGTAAGTAAATTAGAGTTTTATCAGTCCTGTACTTATTATTTTATATAAAAATTAATTGTGTGTAGTTGCCTTACTTGCCAATGTAATCCCTTATTGGGATATGCTTTTAAAAGGTGTAATGTGATAATTTATTTTTGCAGTCCCTTCTCTTCACTTTTAAAAGTTTAACTTTATGCCTATTTCATTGGAGAGATGTAGATAAGTCTACACACAAGTTGATAAACATGTTGTGGGCTTGACCTTGAGTTATTCCATTACTTAAAGTTGGTGAGATTCAAGTTTCCCTTGACCCATCGCTAGTTTCCTAACTCTCTACTCTCCATTTTTAATCTTTTCTCTATATTTATATAAATGGTTAAGAAATGCCCAATTTTTTCTTTCACTATATAGAGATTAAAATAGAAAACCCCTCCACATGAAGTTTATAATTATTACTCAATTATCTTTGTTTTACTGTGTAGGAGATCCCATTGAGAAAAGGCTGTCTCTTAAGAAAGAAAGAACCCATCGACTAGTGCACAACTTAGTTAAGGGATGATAGGCATCTTGCGTCTTATCGACCTGTTTCTTGGGGGCCGGGTGTAGTCTACTTGTCAGTTATTTCGACTCCTAGAGAGTTGGATTTTTCTTGAGCCCATGGCCCAAATAGGTTTTCTGCACTAGGTTTATTGTCACGCCTATTTCCTGGGGACGTCATGATTCTCGATGAAGGGATCATGGCACGCCCTATTCGATAGAGGCAAATGATATCTTGGCCGAAGTCTGTGCTTCCTGTTGTGGGTGTTGTTGATCGTTGTAAGTTTGTTGTTGGTGCTTGGGTTGTAACGCCTTCATGCATTGGTGGCATGCCATAGAGGTCCAATGACTGGACATTGAGGTTGTTGTGTTAGAATTGTGGAGGTTTTCCCTAGTGTGTAGGAGTTTTTGTGTTGTGTGTTGGGCGGGTAGTCGATCCTTCTTTTGGTTTACACATGTTTCGCCTAGTTGCTCGTTGTGCTAGTGTGTGGAGTCATTTGCTTGAATTTCTTGCATAGTGATTTGTCATCTTGTTGTGTTGGTTAACAATTGTTGTGGTTATCTTCCTGCCGAAAAACAAAAAAATAAAATTGTTCACTTGTAGTCGTAACGATGGGGTCATTGCAATTTTTTGTTCTTTCTTACAATGTTTGTAATAAAATAGCACATTGTATGATTTTATCTATTTTCTTAGCATAGCTTAGGTAGATGAAACTTTGATTTCTATAAATTTGCTTCTTGGTTTTGGATAAAGAAACCTACATCAACTCACCTAGATTTTCATCCTTGCATTCTTCTTATTGCAGTCTTGCACCCTAGTGTTGTAGAGGAATATTTCCTATAGATAAGTGATCTCTTTCATTGATATGATAGAGATAAAAGATAAAATGTGGATAAAACATAATGCATTTTCTTATAGATCTAGTTTGTAGGTTCAATCTATAACATGGGAGGTGAATGCGTCTTACCTCTATCTAATAGTTTTCATATCGTATCCAGGTTAATGTAGATCCGAGTCTTCACCCTAGCTCCTGGAATCAATTTCCTACACACACACACAACACCATGTACCCTTATCAAGCTTTCTTAACATGAAATAAAGTTAATTTAAAAATATATCTAATATAACTCTCTCAATATGAAATTAGATCAACCAATACAAAGTACGAAGTAACATACATGACACCAATTAGAGGGAAAAACACCACAGATTTATATATTAAAAATAAGAAAGTACAAGATAGCATGTGTTACCTTGAGACTATTGAGGTACCTTCCAACTCCAAGCTCTTAGAGTTCCTTCCTTTTACACTCTTGATTTCTCTCCACTAACATAATAACTTTGAAACTGTAGATTCCTCTACATTTCACTAGCATAATGAGTCTCAAAATATAGATCCCCCCATCTCCTTGATTTGGAATCTTATTATAGGAACTTAGAAGAGTTTGGATATAGGATTTATTTCATGTTAATTAAGAGGATGAAAGTCATAGATCGGTTTGATGGCATGTAAACTAAGAAATTACAAGTCATAGATAGGCTTGATGGAATGTCAACTAAGCAATTACCTGTCATTCACAAGTTCCATGCTCAATTATGAGATTTTTCCAACGTATTATAATATTCTTGTATATTATTATATTTTTTTCTCAACTTCCATGCTCAATTATGATCTTTTCCCAACTCATTGCGAACTTTCTTCTCAATTATAAAATAATTTTGATCTCATAATTATGAAATTGTGATAAAATATTTATTTCCTTATGAAATAATAATGAGATTTTTACTAAATTATGTAATTTCATCCTCATAACATATAATAAAATCATTGTAAGTATTTTGGTGGTAAATAAAAGTATGGAAGATGCCTCCTAATGTATGAGGTCAGAAGAGGAACTTATGATCAAAATACATTATGAAAATTCATGGTGAAGAGTGGCATAATGAAGGAGTTGATAGATCAAGGAACCAATAACTACTTGATAACATCAATCAACCAAACATATATATAGATCATTTCCAAGGTAAGCATACCCATGCTTAGATCTAGGAAAAAAATGGTTTCCAACACATTACATTTTAGATCTATGAAATGATATACAAGACCATATCCATGAAAATGTACACAATGGATCCATGTTGCAAAAGAGATCATAGTGATGAGAAAATACAATGTATATCTATGTCATAGTATAATTAGGAAGAAATATATAACCAATGAGTGAAAATGTGGTCTTCAAAGTACTCCTACAATAGTGATATACTCTAGTAAAACTTGAGAGAGGTAGCATGAAGGATTGATACCTCTTAGTCCCAATGCCTTCAATCCAATGACGTTGATGGTATTCAATTCTACACCATGTCAATGGATAAGACAATGTCGAGCATTGTAGAAATCGTCTAACTACCAGTCATTGAGGGAAACCATTAACATATGAAAGGGGATCCACTAGTAATAAAAAATGACCACAAGGTACCTAGTACAATGTAGTGAGTGTGAATAGAGTATATGATGTTGACCACTCATAGAATCGATCGATCCATAGTAAATGTGGTAAAACTTATTCGACAACATGGGTATTCCAACAAAGGACAAATATATTCAATAACTTCTCATGCAAGTAGAGCAAAGATCAACACACTGAGTTTTTGATGTCATAAAACCCCTAGGGGGAAACATCAAGAGCCCCGGTCAATGTGGCCGTTTGGAGAAATTTATTAGTGCAAAAGAAATTATTACAGAGATATTTACAAGAGAGTTTCTCACAATCAATCATCAACAGATGAACCTCCATGCTATTTAAATAAATATCATGGACCAATCAAGTGTTAAGCCACATATCAATGTTTCCTTTAAGATCGAGGAGAATATGAGCCATCAGATAACTCCATGTCGAGAGCATATCATCACCCTCAGATTTCCTAACTACAAATGCATACTAATGCATACTAAAGAAACACACTAAGAAACAAAATAAGAAACAGACTTTAACCTAATGAAGCATTATACCAAGTTGATCTTAACTGACTCCTAAGTTTCTAAATATCCTAACAAACCCATTGTTGATCATGATGAATATTTACACTAATGACTATAAGTTCCAAGGTACTAGTTGGTTTCTAGATCCCTTTAATAGATATTGTATTGGTGACAATAGGAAGAGATCCATTGAAGGAGGGCCTTAATGTATACCCTGTCAATAAACACAAAACAATCATAGAGAGATTATGTGAATATATAGAATAACGAGGTACAACTCACAAATGTCAACAAGATTGTAGAATGGTTGACTTAGGATTCACCTTCGTTGAACATATAAATACTAATGAATTAACAACATCATCTCATGAAAAAAAATGATATAGTGCAATAATTCATGAGGCATTGAAGTAATATCCATAGTGAATATAAGAGTAACTAGTGGGAGGACTATATAAGTCATAATGATTCTATGGTTCCTAGGAAATATATAACCCAATTGTAAGACAATTACAGAAACATTTTCTATTTTCAAGGCAGATAACCACTGAAAGATACCACTTAAATGAATGTAGATCAATATTACCCCCATCCCCTCAATTTTTTTGTTTTTGTGCCTCCCTTTTTTTAGGAGCCTGAATGAGAGATAAAAGTATATTCAATAGTGTATTTCCTATGGTTTTACAAGTGCAAAAAAAGAGGTAAAAGTGTATTCTATTGCTCCATTTTCATGGTTTTACGAGCATAAAGAGTAAAATGTGAGATAATTTTGAATATATCTAATGTGCCCTTTAATCAACAAAAATATTCTCCTAAATGATTCAAGATACAAATTAGACAAATAACATTGTTGTCCATAAAATGAAAATTTGACAGAGTTACTACCAACTCACCCAAAAGAGATTTCCAAGCAATCCCATCTCTTACTTTTTCCTCTCCCTCCTTATATATAATGCTCATACTCGACCGATAGGACCATATTACATTATATGTGTGTGTGTGTGTGTTTAGGGTTTTTCCATTTTTCCATTATCATGATTATTTATTTATAATAATTTATTACACTTTATTAATATTATATACTTATGGGGATGATCCCATAAGTATATTTTAATAATAAAAATATGGGGATGATCCCCTTAGGATAATTATTATAACTATTTAATAATAATGTTGGGATGACCCATTTTTGTGTAATGATTGTACTTTGTTATTGTTATTATTATTTAATAATAATATACTAATAATGTGGGGAATGACATAGTCCCTTACTTCAAGGAACTTCAATGAGAAGTTACTTCAATTTTGTTACTTATGGATTTTTTCTCACCATATCCTCCACAACACCCTATTTTAGCTTCTTTATCTTCCACAATACCCTTTCATGTACTAGCATAGAGACACCTAAGTGACTGCAATAGACATTGGATGTACTTGTAACAACACCAGAGAAGCGCAAGTATTCTCTAGATACCCTTCTAGACTTTGAGAACTAGGCTTAAAACCTATGACCTAACTCCCTCCACAATTATGAGGTATAGCCTCACACATCGAAGTCCAATTTCACAACACCATTAGCGAGAAACACTCTAACAATTCTTCAGGACTTAAGTATCATAAATACAAGGAATAAGGATTCCTAGCATAAGAAGTTAATTGATTTTTCCCCATCCCATTAAATTTCATTCGTAATAGTCTCCTTTGTAGTTATGGGCTCCCACTAGACCATCAAATAAATTTGTCCTATAACATGACAATCACCACCTCAAGACATATAGTTAATGCATCAAGATCATAATGTACACATTATTTTCATCACCACATGCTCCAACATGTAATCATAAATCATATTATTATAAGAGATCACATCAGGAGATATTATGATAACAAATATATCCTCAACAATGTATCAACACGATATATGGAATGGCATGTTATCATAAGATAACATCATGAAAAAGCTAATCATCTCAACCCATATCAATGCAAATAAAATATATAGAGTCCCCTTATCATGATTCATCAACAATTGTTGTTAGCATATCATAACATATTTAAATATAATCCTTTCAACACATCACATGTAGGGTAATTAATTATTGTGATTCATCAACAAAATCCAATTTACTAGTGTGCATAGCTACTAGCTTTGGATATAAAGAACAATTTCATCATCAAACATCCATAAAGCACATGGATCTACTTAGTTAAATTTGTCATCCCAATTCAACTTAATAAGGATAATTAGTACAATAACTTTTGATACCAAATGTTTCATGATTATCATTTACTCTTTTTTCAACAAGAAGGTTGAAATATTATGGAATCTGTATGGTCAACCTATCATATTCCAGGTTCCCCATTTAATCTATTTCATATTTCCTTGAGCATGTCATGATAACTTAATTCATAATCCATTTTTGTTGCATCTCCTACCCAAAAATCTCAATATCTCACTTACAATTTCTACACCATCAAAATGTGTAAATATACTCCAACAAGGTATAGTTCATGCAATTTAGAAGTAAAAACAAGGAGCACAACCTAAGAAATTGTCTTCATTCTGTAGTATCTTTTAGTATGCAAACATAGAAAGAAAACATAGAGAGTAGAAGTTACAAAATGCAACTATACTAATCTTCCATGAATTTCCAGTTTACTTATCAATATTTTATCCAATTTACTATCTTGCATAATTACTAGCTTTGGATCTAAAGCATAATTTCATCATCAAACATTCATATAACACATGCTACTTAGTTAAGCAAGTCATCCCAAACTAACTCAATAAGGTTCATTTGTATTATGAGTGTCTGATACCAATTCTTTCATGATTATCATTTCCTCTTCTTTCAACAAGAAGTTTGAAATATTATGGATTGTGTATGGTTACCCTATGATATGTCAGGTTCCCCATTTATTCTATTTCACATTTCCTTGAACATGCCATGAAAATTTATTTCATTAGCAATTTTGACTACGTCACCTACCCAAAACTCTCAACAATTCACTTACAATTTCCACACCATAAAAATGCTTAATTATACTCCAACAAGGTATAGTTCATGCAATTTAGAAGTAACAAAAAGGTACACAAACCAACAAATTTTCCTCATTCTCGAGTATCTTTTAGCATGCAAACATAAAAGGAAAACATAGAGACTAGAAGTTACAAAACACAATTATAATTGTCTTCTAGGAATGCCTACCCATATGCACTAGATTTGTAGAATCTGTTTTATTTAGTTTTATGCATCAACTACAGACACCAACCTTCCAAAGCTTGCTATGAGACAGAGGGACAAAAATTGTCACCTCAAATAGTGTAGGAGATAACACACATTCTAGATGACAATGAACCAAATCCATAAGTGATGAATGACTTACTCACATTCCCCACTTATAATCATTCCATCACCAAATGGAACAATAATAATACTAACTTATAATCAATCCATCACCAAATGAAACAATAACAATACTTTCATATATATTCTCCCAAATGTCCTTCCATGCAAAATATTGCATATTTAGGGACTACTTAATATCCTTAACAAATACCATAACTCACTCTCTTCAAAATGTGTGAGTAAATTCCATATATAATTCCGTAAACAAAATGAAGATAGCGTAGCATTCTAGTGGAGATAAAAATATGGGATATATAGTTGGATTCAAGCATTTAAGCATGCTCAACAAAGCCAAGATTAAAATATTTACATAATATCTACATTTAACATTCTCAACTCTCAACATATAAGTATAATTATCATAACATAAACTTAAAATATAACCATACTTATATATATTCATTGTAGGAAATGGATTAAGATTGTTTCTTGA
>JZKD02S0551115.1:18608-28673 GCA_000966675.3 Picea glauca
ACACAAAAGGGTTATCCAAGAAGGCCTAGTGAAACACAGAGAAGAAGTTACAACATGTTTGAATCATTGAGCACTGAAGTGGAATGCTACAAGTGTAACAACTTTGGACACATGGAAAAAGATTGAAGAATGACAATTCCTCTTAGAGAACCATAACAGAAGAAAAACATTCACAAACAAGAACCTCATAAGAGAACATGGATAAGAAAGCAGAATCAATATAACAATGAAGAATGCACACTCACTCTACAAGCTAAGCAGAAGAAACGTGGTTGGTATGTTGACAGTGGTTGTTCAAAACACATGACAGGTGATAAATATAGGTTTCTTACATTAATAAAGGAAAGAGTTGGATCAGTCTCCTTCGTAAATGATGATTCAACTAAAATCATTGGAAAATGCACAGTCAGAATTGGAAACAAGAATATCAAGGAAGAAAATGTTCTGCTAGTAGAAGATATGAAACATAATATTCTAAGTGTGATTCAAATGTGTGACCAAGGTCATAAATTTACTTTTGATTCACAAAAGTACGAGATAAGAAAAGAAGGTTCAGGAAAATCGATTGCAATAACTGCAAGAACTTCAAGCAACATATATGTACTAAGTGAAATTGGAAATGAAAAGTGTTTTCTAGGAAAAGAGGATGAAAGTTGGCTATGGCACAAAAGAATGGGTCACATACACTTTGATAACATTGTCAAAGTCAGTAAAAAGGAAGCAATTAGATAAATGCCCCAGATTACGAAACCAACCAACACTTTATGCAAGCATTGTCAACAAGGAAAGAAAACACAGACCAGGTTTAAATCAAAAGAATATTCAACAACAAGACCACTAGAAATTTTTCATATTGATCTAGTTGGACCAACTACAACAAAGAGTTAAAAAGGTGAGAAATACTTTATGTTATTATTTGATGATTATACAAGAATGACTATAGTTTGCTTTCTTAGGAATAAGTCAGAAGCTTTTGAAAACTTCAAGGTCTACAAGGAAATGGTTGAAAATGAAATGGATTCAAAAATCAAATGTTTGAGATCTGATAATGGAGGAGAGTTCACTTCAAAAGAATTTATGGAATACTGCAGAAGGCATGGAATAAAAAGGCAATTCTTCGTTGCTAAGACACCTCAACATAATGGAGTTGTTGAAAGAAAGAACAGGATAGTACAGGAAATGGATCGAACAATGTTAATGGATTCCAAATTGACAGATATCTTTTGAACACATGTAGTGCATACAACGGTTCACATTCAAAACATAGTAATGCTCAGAAACAACACTGAAAAAACTCCCTACGAGCTATGGAAAGGAATACCAGCAAATGTAAATCACTTCAGAGTATTTGGAAGCAAATGCTACATCAAAAGAGAATATGGAAGAATGGGAAAGTTTGACTCTCGTGTGGACAAAGGAGTACTTGTTGGTTACTCAAGTACAAGGAAAGCATACAAGTGTTACAATTTGAGGTTGAACAAAATTGTGGAAAGCATCAATGTAACAATTGATGAAACAGGTCGACATGAATTAAAGGAAAAATAAAATGAATCAATGGAACAACTTTACGAAGAAGAAGTAGAAGATGAAGAAGAAGTAGAAGGGGAAGATGAAGAGGATCAGATAGAAGTAGAAGAGAAAGTGAAACAATTTCCTCCAAAGACACCTAGAAAACGAGTACAAAAGAATAATCCTTCAGATCAAATTATAGGAAACAAAGATGCAAGAGTTGAGACTAGAAGAAAAATCCGTTCACCATGAAAAACGCACCTAACACTCTCATCTACGATTGAACCAAATTTTTTTGAAGAGGCCACCAAGGATGAATTTTGGAATAAGGCCATGGATGAAGAATTGGATCAAATAGAGAAGAATGACACTTGAGAATTGGTTCCAAGACCAAAGAATAAGAATGTGATTGGCGCAAAGTGGGTATTCAGAAATAAATTGAATGAATATGGATAGGTTACAAGGAACAAAGCTAGATTGGTATGTAAAGGATACACACAGGTTGAAGGAATCGACTTTGAAGAGATATTTGCTCTAGTTGCCAAAATGGAAGCAATCCAATTACTCCTATCTTATGCATTCTCCAAGAATATTAAATTGTATCATATGGACGTGAAATCATCTTTTTTGAATGGGGAATTTGAAGAAGAATTCTACATTGAACAACCATAAGGATTTCAGTTGTCAGAGAACACATATTATGTGTGTAAATTGAAGAAGGCCTTGTATGGTCTAAAACAGTCTCCCAGAGCAGGGTACTCTAGACTGGATAAATATCTACAATAGGTAGGGTTTAGAAAAGGAAGTGCATACAACAACCTCTACATCAAGGTAACTCAAGATAGTATTTTATTAATTGAATTTTATGTTGATGATATTATTTTTGGAAGTATTGATGACAGGTTAAGCCTGAAATTTGCAAAGGATATGCAGAATGAATTTGAAATGTCATTAATTGGAGAACTATCCTTCTTTCTGGGTCTTCAGATACGTCAAAGGAACCAAGAAATTTTTATTTCTCAAAATAAGTATATCATAGAAATGTTAAAGAGGTTCGGAATGGAAGATTGCAAACTAGTTACCACTCCTATGCAAACCAGTTGCAAGTTGAGAAAATATGATGATTCAAAGTCTACATACCCGAGGCAATATAGGTCAATGATTGGTAGCTTACTATATGTGACCGCATCCAGACCAGATGTAATGCAGACAGTTGGACAGGTGGCACAATTTCAAGCAACACCAAAGGAATCACATGTATTAGCAGTGAAGAGGATTTTGATATATCTCAAAGGAACAAAAGAGTTTGGATTATGGTATTAAAAAAGAAAGGATCTATCACTTATTGCCTACACAGATGCATGTTGGGCAGGTTGCATTAATGACCGACGAAGCACCAGTGGAGCATCATTCTACTTGGGTGAGTTTTTAGTATCATGGTTAAGCAAGAAACAATCATCAATATCCTTATCTACAGCCAAGGTAGAGTATTTGCAACAACAACATGTTGTACATAGGTTCTATGGATTAAATAAACTCTGACAGATATACAGGTTGAGTATGATGAGCCCATTCCAATCTATTGTGATAATACAAGAACCATCAGTATCTCAAAGAACCCGGTGATGCACTCAAAGATGAAGCACATTCCAATAAAGTATCACTTTCTATGGGAACAGGTTGCAGAGAAGAAAATCAGCGTTGAATATGTGGGCACAAAATAGCAAGTGGCATACATCTTTACAAAATTGTTTCCACAGGAAGCCTTTGAGTATCTTCGCTAGAGACTTAGAGTAATTTCTACTCTAAAATGAATGATTATCTTATATGTCTTATATTTACACGAGGAAGCACCATAAAGAGGACAGTTCAGGTCAGGAGATCAGTTTCAGGAAGAGTTCGGTCAGGGGGAGTATCCCCAAGGACAACTCAATTAGGGGGAGCATCCCTGGATGGAAAGATATATTTTCCATTGATGAAAAAAGGGGGTAGATTTATCATATGCAGAACACAGAGGCATGGTTCTAGGGGGAGTGATGGTCACAGGGGGGGGCATGAGTGCTATGACTTCAGTATTTCATCAAAGTGTTTCCATCAATGCCAAAGGGGGATATTGTTGATTAATTGGATTTTTTTTCATTGATGTCAACCCTTGAAGAAAGTTTGGTAGCGAATTTCGGTAGCACAAAGGTTTGATGGATAATGGTATGATTTTTGATATATTTGCAGGTAAGACTATTCTAGATGGATAATACATGTCATGCCATTTCTGGTGGTATGGGGAACGTCACATAACTCCTCACGGTTAGAGAGTTATGGCCATGTGAAGTTAGAGAGACCTCATGAGTCATCTAGAAGCCCCAAAAGTTTAAAGTGTGAAATTATTTAAATAATAAATTTAATGGAGAACTCCCTAAAATAAGGAAAGTGAGATGCTACATGAAAGTATAAATAAGAGGCAAGGCTCTCTCATTTAATCACACTTGAACCTATTGAATATCTATTTTGTGAAATGTTATCTGGGCAGGTATTATTGATAGAGAAAAGTGCGGCAAGAAAAGTGTGGTAGGAAAAGTGCGGCAGAAAAAGTGCAGCAAAAAAAGTGCGGTAAGAAAACTACAGCAAAAAAGATGTGGCAGAAAAAGTGCAACAAAAAAATCACAGTAGAAAAATCGCGGCAGAAAAAGTGTGATAGAAAAATCACGGCAGAAAAAGTGCAGCAGAAAAATCATGGCAGAAAAAGTGCGGCAAAAAAATTGCGGCAGAAAAAGTGCGGAAGAAAAATCGCAGAAGCAACATGGCTGGGGTCTATTTATGAGAGATATGGTACATCTTGTTTGAGGAATGTTTTTTGAGCTAGGTTTTATCTCTTGAGATGGTAGTGGATGTTCAATATTGCTGCATATATCAGATTTGTTGAGGGATACAGTTGGTATTTGGCATATGGGTATTGGTCTTTTGGTTGTGATGTGTTGCTGAAGTTGTTTATCTTGAGGCTACATAATAGTGGGGTTGTGGAACATGGTTTGATGTAAGGGTTTATGGTATTTAGTTTATGGATAGAGTGATGAATTGTTAGATAAATTTTGATGGTTATATTGGTGTATGTATTTGGTATTTTGTATATGGTTGAAGTACATGTTGGGTACATGGTTGAGACAAGTAGTTGATGAGTTGGCACATACATGAGGTGTATATTTGATGATTTTGGTACATCTTGATGAGTCAAGGTTGATGCATGGTTGACGCATGGTACAGGTTGGTCCAGGTTATTGGTACAAGTTGTTTGGTGTAGGTTGATTGGTACAGGTTGATAGTGACATGTTGACAATGGCAGTGGTTGATTCAGTGACAGTGACAGGTTGTCTATGTTTGGAATTTATATTTCAAGGTGGTTGAATGGGGCAATGACAGGTGGTTGTAGTGACCTTCCTGTTGTAGCCAGAGAACTTAGGGGGTTGTAGCCTCCTTCTGGTTGTAGCCAGATAATTGGGGAGTTGGAGCTTCCCTCAGGTTATAGCCTAAGAAACTAGGGGGTTGGAGACTCCTTCCAATTGTAGCTGGAAAACAAAGGAAGTTAGTGATTCCAATGAAATTAATTCTTCAAGACATATAAGAAAAAACATTATGTGGTTTTCTCCCGCTTTGGGTTTCCACGTAAAAACACTGGTGTACTATGTATGTGTATGATTGCTCATGTGTTCATTGTTTATTTACTCTACAATTATTGTATGATAATGCTACACTGATATAACACTTGCATTATATGGTTCAAAAGGATTAAATTTCTCTATTACTGATCCATCCCCCTCTCGGTAATCCAACATCTAATGCCTCCTTTCTTCTCCTATTGTGTCAATATTGTAAATCCTTCAATCCTATCCCAAGTTATTCTTAAGTGGGGATGTTAGTATATTTAGACACTTAGGATTTAGTTAAGATCTACTTGGTCTAATGTGTCATTAGGTAAAAGTCTGTTTCTTTAGTATGCATTTGTAGTTAGGAAATATGACGGTCATGATATGTTCCCGACATAGAGTGATATGACGATTCATATTCTCCTTGATATTAACGACCATTGATCTGTGGCTTAACACCCGATTGGTCCATGATCTATATTTAAAGAGCATGGAGGGTCATTTTCCGAAGATCGATTGTGAGAAACTCTCTTGTAAAATATCTCTTTAATCTTTTTCTTCTGCATTAATAAACTACTCCAAGTGGCTACATTGGTTGGGGACGTGGATGTTGTTGGACAACTGAAAGGTGGGGGGGGTGAATCAGTTGTTACTTTGCTTAAAAAATTATGCCTATTTTGAACTCTTTACAGAACACTCAATGACGATCACAATAATGCAGGGGAGTAAGCAATACAATATTCAACATCAATCACAC
Organism: Picea glauca; assembly: GCA_000966675.3. Classification (NCBI taxonomy): domain Eukaryota; kingdom Viridiplantae; phylum Streptophyta; class Pinopsida; order Pinales; family Pinaceae; genus Picea; species Picea glauca. The sequence goes on from JZKD02S0551115.1 coordinate 24,513, forward strand.
ACATGAAATATACAGAGACAGATATTTCCTGAGGAAACCCATAAAGGGAAAAACCTCTTCTTCTTGATATGATAAGTAATCTTTATTTTCTATACATTATCATTCTTCTGAGCTCCAACTCCTCTTGAGGCTACAACCTATGTTTTACAAGAAACAACTTGCTGAGAGCACTAACTCTCTGGTTTCTCTAGCACCAACTAGAAGGAAGCACTGACTCCTTGAGTGTTCCAGCATCAACTGGATGGAAGCACCAATTTCCAGTCAAACAGGAACCAACCTGTATAACAGAGAACAATAGTTCTCCCTTGCACCACCCTACCACCCTGGTTTTTCTGGCTACAACCAGATGGAAGCTACAACTCCCTGTGTTCAAGCACCCACTTGAAACTTCTGAGGACAAGAGTCCTCCCTAGCACCTCCCTACCACCTTGAAATATAAATATTTTCTTTCTTAAATTTATCACACTTATACAACATTTATCGATGGCTTACCAACCTCATCACTATTCTGGTACACTACTCTGCTCTGCCTGCATTAGTGTCTTTCTGCTCACATACTTTGTGTTTTTTGTTCTTCTACGTTTTATGCTTTGTGCACCATGTCCATTCTATGCGCTATGCTTCTGCATGATCTTCACTACATGAATAACTCTCAATAGAAGCAACCATCTCTTCTTTGTTCTGGGTATATTTATCATGCCAAGTCCTCTGTCAGATCGTACACCTAACTCTTCGTTTTCTCTGGTGATCATGCTGATTATGTTCTTCATTAGTGGCTATTATCCTGAGATTCTTTGGCTTCTCTAGCAATTACAGTATTTGACACTTTTCCATCTGTCAATTGTCTCTATGATCAGTCTTCATTCCACTGGTAGTTACATCGAGACTCTTCAGCTCCTCTGGCGAGTGTTGTCATCCTAATACACACCTGGGTTAACGTGGAAGAAACCTTCAATACACTTGGTGTTTCCTTAGGGGCAAGTCTCGAGTCAAGGTGTTGTCACATGATCCTCAACTCCTCCGTCTAAGACAACTCCTAGTGAAGCCAAGGGGGGTAGTCCCTATGAGAAAATAATCTAAGGCTTTGCCTAATCTAAGAAAATAAAGCACTTATTTCTAGGAGTTTATAAATTTTGAACACAAGATAATATTAACACAACATGAGATTAACCAAAAGGATACCGCCTGTGCAATCAACCATGAAATTTTATCAATCATCACATAAAATAAATATAAGCATTTGCATCTATAAAAAAAATGTATCTAAACTTGAAATACCAGTGCCAAAAACAGTAAAGTGTGATGTGATGAAAGTGTCGCGTTAATTTTATCTTGAGTAATTTAATTAAGGGATTTGGTGTTTTTAGAAAATTTTTTGAAATGTGAAGAGAGGATTAAAGTTGGGGTCCCCACTCTTTGTGTGCAAAAGTGAATGTGGCCTCCTTATGTATTATTCACCAATCTAAAACTTTTCGACTAGGTGTGCCGCAGATCCAACGAGGCGAGTTACCAAGTGATTTGACACACTCCACCCAGGGTAGAGGTCTTAGATGCATAAAACCACTTAGATATTGTCATAATTATACTATCATGCACTATTCAAATAGTTTCTGGGTCACCCAAGCACTTGAGCATGACAACGGACTTGCATACTCAGATTTGAATAGTTGGGATTTATTCCAATAACTTTACGAAATTGAAACTAATAATAAGCAAACATAGAACTTGCAGTTGATTTTAAGACTTTGATTTAAGTGATGTGATTAAATTTTATCTTGTTTATGCATGAGAAACTAAAATAACTCAATGAAATAGGAAACAACCCCGAAAAGCAAGAAAAAACACAAAATGCCAGTTTCCCCCCGAGGGGCAGGGAAACAACTAAAGACGAGCTTTGTGGCTCGCTAACTTTATTACAAGATGAAACTACTTTTGTTTTTTTTTAGAACACTTTGTTGGCATGTTTTACAGGCAGCGTATGATTTTCATTAATGGCAAGTACAACAACAATGATCAGCAATGCAGTGGTAATCGGGAGGAGAAGCATTTCTGATCGTTGGATCCCATTCAAAATTTCTGAAAGAATGAGGGCCATTAGATCTAAATGAAGACAAGAAAAGCACGCTGAAGAGGAGGACAGATCTCAGGCGTTAGATCCAAACACAGGATCTGGCCATCGTTGGATCAAGAAGAACCTACACATTCTTTAAAGTACAAGAAGAAGCGAGCGTAGTCGCGACTTAATATGAGCCGTCAGATCAATGTTGAATCTGGACCGTTGATCTTAGTCCATTTCAGAGTTTCGGGAATCAAGTGTTGGAGATGTCAAAGATTATTAACCACAGGAATCCCAATTTCGCGATATGCAAAATCGCGACTTAATCTGAGCCGTCAGATCAAGGTTGAATCTAGACTGTTGGTCTCATTCCATTTCAGAGTTTTGCCAATCGAGTGTTGGAGATGTCAAAGATTATTAACCACAGGAATCCTGATTTCGCGATATGCAAAATCGCGACTTAATAGCAACCGTCATATCAATATGTCATCTGGACCGTTGATCCGACTCCTTTTTGGAGTTTCGTGGATCGGGACGTTGAAGTGACAAGAACAATGAACATCAAGTATGTCGAAATCACGAAATGCGAAATTTCGAAATGATATGAATCGTCAGATCAAGTGTTGATCAGGACCATTGATCCCATGCCATTTCGGAGTTTCGGGGATCACAACTTGGAGAGGCAAGAACTCAATCCAACAAGAGTGTCGAAATCGCGATTCAATCGCAGTTGTTGAATCAATATCAGATCTGGACCATTGATCCAACTCCATATCGGAGTTTCACAAATCGCAACATGGAGAGGCAAGAACTCAATGCAACAAGAGTGACGAAATCGCGATATGTGAAATCACGATTCAATCACAGCCATTGAATCAAGATCAGATCTGGATCGTTGATCGAACTCCATATCGGAGTTTCAAAAATTGCGACATGGAGAGGCAAACATAACAATGCAACAAGAATGTTGAAATCGCGATATGCGAAATCTCGATTCAATCACAGCCATTGAAGCAAGATCAGATCTGGACCATCAAATCATAGGACATGTGGAAAGCGATCGAAATTTCGCTGACTTGGGGTCAACGAAGCATAGTGTTGAAATTCATGAAATAGGAAAGCACAAAAGCGCTTTATGCATAAGCGCATGGTCATAGCCATTGGTGACATCGATGGAAGATGGAGGTAGAAGCTAGAGGTGCTAAGCTTGGCCACAGAAATGCTGAAATGAATGCAAGATCTCATGAAGCCAATCCAACGGTGCAGGTGAATTTGAACAAAGATCGGAGGGCTACTGTAGCATGATACAGTGTAACTGCCAGAAACCACTGATGGTTTCTGCCAGAGGACTCGAAGACACTTCAGGATGACTGACAGAGGAGGTGAAGAGTCTATGGGAATCTTCAAGAGGGATGAAGATGTTTGTGGAGGCGATTGACAGTTGATGAGCATTGAGGCCTGTAACTGAAACAGAGAAGGTGAGCTCGACTGTCACAGAGAAGACGAAGAGTCTCAAACTGCCAGAGAGGCTAAGGAATATCAGTATAACATACAGTGATGTTGGACGTGCGGGGCGAACCACCAGAGAATATGAAGAGTCATGATGATGATCAGACAGAGCACTCGAGTTGTGGAGGAATTCGGCGTGGAGTGAGCATGCAGAAGCATTGTGAATATTGCATGCACAAAGACAACATAGATTATAAGAACGTGCAACAAAGAAGAGATTAGGTTGTTGTCGCTGTGGAGGAGAATTTAGGTGTGTGCAAGGAGGCAGAGCGCAGGATCAGAAATTCACAGTAGAGGAATGTTGCATTGAAGGGATATGGCGGAGAGAGCATAAAAGGCAGAAGAATAGAAAGTGCAAGGGGTGTGCAGAAGACACTGATGCAGATAGGGCAGAGCAGTGTAACAGAACAACGACAAGGCTGGTAAGCCATTGAATAACTCTATATCGCTGTAATAAGTTTTAGTAACAAAGAATTTGCATTTCAGGGTGGTAGGGAGGTGCTAGGGAGGACTGGTGTCCTCAAGGGTTCAAGTGGGTGCTTGAACACAGGGAGTTGGTGCTTCCTTCTAGTTGGTGCTAGAGAAACCAGGGAGTT
>JZKD02S0551115.1:49514-69947 GCA_000966675.3 Picea glauca
AGTACATTGAATGCTATTATCATTTTGTATTTATTGAAGAAGTAATATTATAAGCCATTGCCTTTATTGCAATCATTGACTTCATCAATAATTACTTTATTTCATGCTCATGTATGTTTCATATTGATAGTCATTGACAATTGAAGTACTAACCATTGCTGCACATTTTAGTTTTACTTGCCTTGTCTCGCAAACAGGTGCTTGATCAGTGGAATAACTTCATTCTGACTATCTTTCTTGGCAGTAATCTGTGAAGGGGAAAACCTACTTTAACCTTTTGAGCCTTAACCTATTGATCATTTTCCTTTCAATACCCCAGATTACTAGGGATGTCTCCCTTGGGATTAGCCACCCTGAATAAAAAGAGCCCCCCATCGAGGTGACAGTGGGTGGGGAAGCTCATGTTACGCCAGTTTGACCTTTACTTTTTAGGCTACCTGACCTTGACTACAAACTAAGTGATAATAGACCCTACCTCAGTTAAACTCGCCCAAGGCCTCATTCAGCTGGGGACATAAAAAAAACATGTCTCAATCATGTTCCCCAGTTCTCCTAAAATTTAGGATATTTAAATTAATTACCCCTTTTTGTTTATTTTTCGAGTAATGTTGATTTTTTAGTGATAATAATCACTTTTTTTCCTTGAAAGATAGGACATAGGGGTTTACATGGTGTTCTGGACTGGAAAACGATTGTAAACATGGCATATGACAACATGTGATGCCATATTTTTTACATTTATTGACTTAAAATTAATAAATTCCATTTTTGCGAGTATTTAATTAATTCACTAAAAACTTAAAAAAACTATCAAACCTAGCCGCAATTTCCAAATGACTCTAACAACATGTCCTAGTATGATCTTATATACATTCCGATTTTATGAGCAATTTCCAAATGACTCTGACAACATGTCCTAGTATGAGCTTATGTACTAGACATTGGATTTTCCATGCCAAAACCTGCTTTCCAGCACATACTCCAGCTTTGGAGCTAAGTCATTTGAATGAAAAAACTTAGAAATTATTTTTTCTTCTCACTGAGGCAAGTTGAAAAAATAATTAACAAGTAGAAAAAAACACTCCAAAGTATGTGCTCACTCCTGGTCTTGGGTGGCCAATATCCTTTTACAATCTCTCATACTAAGGAAATTTATTACAATGGTGGAAATGCGGAAAAGAGGGGTCTTTTATAAGACCTGCCGAACTTTGAAAACTGCAAATATGAGCATTGTTGGCTCGTTCTCTGGCCGCTCTTCAGAAAATCCAGCTTGTGCAAACTGGTGGATAACATTGGCTCCATATGGGGGCGTGTGGTTGATCTATAAATATGTAGGAGACCATGCGAGAATCTAGAATTATGCTTCCTGCATCATTGACGCATGTCAGATATCATATCCATATAAAAACCAACATTATACACAATTTGCAAATGATAAGATACAAAGCATATATACATGTGCATATATTACAACAAAGGTGTTAGTATACATGTGCATATAATAAAAATAAATGATGTACATAAAATACAAAGTATAAAGTATAAAGATAAGGGTTAGAGAGTATGATACAGTAGATTCCCCCATGGGCATCAGATGACCTTTGTGAAGAACAACTTGAGAAGATGGTCGTTGACCGGTAGGGTCAAATTCTCACCATCCAACCTGTTTAGATAGAACGAATTTCTGTCAGCTGAACCCTGTATAATATATGGACCTATCCATAAGCTTTCCAACTTCCCATGGTTGTCTGGCTTTTCCCTTCTTTTATCCCAAAGAAGGGCTGTGTCCCCATCCTGAAAGACTCTTTTCCGTGGAGACTTGTCAAAAGTCCTATTTACCTTATCTTGATTCTTTATGCTTTGATCCAAATCTTTCCATCTGATTTCATCTAACTCTATTAACTGATCAATCATGTTCTATTGGAAATCTTCATCTCAACCATACTTTTGAACAAACTGATACACTAGAATCTTAAGATGAACTGGCAAGGTGGAATCAAGACCGTAGACAAGCTCAAAGGGGATTTTACCGGTGGAACTCTTTTTAGTTATTATGTCTGCCCACAATGCACTTTATTTTGTTGTCCCATGACCTCTTATTATCCCCTACCATTTTCTTGAGAAAATTCATTAAGTTTTTGTTGTTGGATTCAACAAGACCATTACCTTGGGGATAATAGTTTGAAGAGTGGGACAACACAATGTCATAGTTGAAACAGAAATTAGATAAATCTGTAGAACTTAAGGCCTTGGCATTATCAGTGGTAATCTTGGTGGGTACACCGAACCGAGTGATTATCCTATCTTCAAGGAAATCCATTACTACTTTTTCGGTTGCATGCTTAGTGGGTATTGCTTATACCCACTTAGTGAAATAGTCAGTGGTTGTAATTATCCAAGTAAAACCATTACTTGAATTATCTTTGAAATTACCTATAAATTCAAGCCCCCACTACTAAAAAGGAGCTTCGACAACCACAGGCTAAAGAGGCAAGGCTGCTAGCTTTTGCTTCCCTGAAAATAGCTGACACTGCTGACAACCCCTGACCATTTTGTGTACATCTGAGAAAATGGTCAGCCAATAATAACCTGCTCTGAGGATTTTGTGGGCAGTAGTTTAGGACGCAAAGTGTCCACCACAAAATCCTGAATGGAAGTCAATCAAAAGTTTCTTAGACTCTAGCTCCTCAACACATCTGAGTATCACTCCATCGAGGTTATTCAACCCCAAGCCATCTTGAATATACAATACTTTGTTTCTTTCAACCTTAGAGCCCTTCTCTTGTGACCAATCAAATTACTTGAACAAGTAAGGTTTGAAAGAAAGTATATGATATCTGCATACCATTGGTGTTGTTCTAACTTTGAAGCTCTGATGACAAGGTTGGCCTAGTTTGATTGGTTTGGCATACTAAGTCCAACACTTGTTCATTTCCTTTGGTGAGCATTTGATCTAAACCATGACCTTTAATAAACTTGGTGGGTTTTATTTCTAAGTCATACTCTTGTATTTTAGAAACCCACTTTCCTCTGTCTCCCAAACAATCTTACTGACCAAGGATATCCTTTACTACTGCGTGAGGGACATACCCCACAATCTTTGAGTATCCTATGTATACTCAGAAATGTTTGAGAGATATGACTAAGGCATATGCTTTCTTTTCCATACTTGTATAATTAAGTGTTGAATTCTACAATGCCTTATTCATAAAAGTAATGGGTTTCTCCTGACCCTCATTATTTTTCTAGAGCAAAACCCCTGCAATAGTATTCTTAGAAGCGAAGGAAAAGATTTGAAAATCCTTTGAATAATCATGACTAATTAGCACTGGTAATTTGCCAATTGCATCCTTAATAGTTTTGAAAGCAATCTTTCCTTCTTCTGACCACTCATACTTAGCATCTTTCTTTAATAACTTGAGGAGTGGTTTCATTAACTCAACTAAGTTAGGAATAAACCATCTAACGAAGTTTATCTGTCCAAGAAAGGATTGAAGGGATTTCTTGGTTGGGGGTAAAGGAACTTGTTGTATGTCTTCGACCCTTTCAGGATCCATTTTTACCCCATCTTCTACTATGATATGACCTAACAGCTTGCCTTCATCAACATCCAAGATGGACTTAGCTAGGTTCAAGGAGATGCCATATTTTCAGCATCTTTCAAAAACTTGCCTGAGATGACTTGTCTAATCTGATCTTTTCTTGGAAAATACTATTAAGTCATCCTGGTAGATTTCTATTATTTTTCCCATTAGTTCATGAAAGGCATAATCCATGGCTCTCTGAAAAGTGGCACCTGCATTGAGTAGGCCAAAATTCATTCTTAAATATTCAAAAGTGCCCCAAGGAGTGGTGAAGGTAGTTTTGTTCTTATCTTCCTTCCTCACCAAGACTTGGTTATAGCCTGAGAAGCCATCCAACATGGACATAATCTTGGAACCAGTTACCCTTTGAAGTAGGGTTTCCATGTTGGGGAGGGGATAGTTGTCTTTGATACATGCAAGATTTAAGTTTCTAAAATCAATACATAGTCTAATCCCCCCATTCTTTTTTCTGACCACCACTAAATTGGAACACCAAGATGAGTGTCAGGTTGGAGAAATGATTCTAGCATCCAACATCTTTTTTAACTCGTCTTGAACTAGAGGTGCCAACTCAGTATTTATTCGCCTAAGTTTTTGTCGGAAAGGTCTTGTGTCATATTTGAGAGGGATAGTGTGTTGAAACACTTATTCTTTGTATGATTTGATTTCATCATAGGTGAAGGAAAACACATCCCTATACTCTCGGACTAGGCTGATTAGTTCCTTCCTTTCCTTCTCTATGGTTCCTTTTCCAATTTTTATCATTCTTGGGGCTTCTTCTGTCCCAATGTTTATTTCAATATATTTGTCAGGATTTATTGTTTATTTTTTCTTTTTGTACATGTCATTCCTGTCAAAAGTTTCTTCAAGGGAAGCTATACCTCTGGGTTCTAGATTTTTTATGGGATTATCCTCTTCAATATATTCCTTGCCTTCCTCTTTGTAGCTGAAATTAAAGTCTGAGAATTCATCTAAGTTATGGATGAACCTTATAACTTGTTTGTCATCCTTGAAAACTTGCCAATTGTCAACATTATCTGGGGCAGATGGCCTAAATATTATCTCAAACTTACCTTCACCTTTCATTAAGTTTTTCGAGGGATGGAGGGTAGAAGTTGCTATGGCTAGACTATCAACCAAACTGTTTTGATCTCTTGGGATAACAATAAGGTCTAAGGCATCAAAAGATTCCATGGTATCCCATACAATATTTCTATATATTCTAAGCCTCTTGCTTCTGCATGCATACTTGTTCTTAACTTGGAGAATCACTAAGTCTGAGTCACCCTTTATGTTGAGAATCTTGATACCCATGTCCTTAGCGATTTCTAAGCCTAAAAGAAGTGCCTCATACTCTGCCACATTATTAGTTTCATCAAACTCAAGTTTGAATGCAAAGTTGTGAGTCTTTTCTGTTGGAGATTTTAACACTATGCCTGCCCCTTTTCCTGATCTAGAGTGGGCTCCATCAAAATGCATTTTCCATGCTTTATTGTTAACTTCTTCATCTTTAAACTTATCTTGAACTAGAGATAAGAAGTTAAAACAAATGGAGAAGTCACCCATATCAAATACTTGGTAAATAAAATCATTAAACTGCTCTTTAGGGTCTTCTATGTGATATTTCCTCTCAGTTTCCCTAAAGAGTCTGAAGTTTTCAGTTGAAGGAGGAGGGTATGGAATAGTAGCAAAATTCAAATCCATATTCAAACAACCACCCATTGTTTCTCCCCATTTTCTAGATAATAGCATCCCCCATGCATCTGGCACATCTATGACAAGGATGTCCATTTTGAAAGAAAAGCTAGGATGGAAGGCTAGCTTAACTGGGAGATCTATAATTATTCTATGTGTTTCTATTTCTCTAGAGTCTGTGGCATACACATTCTCATAAGGCCTTGTGATTTTTAGCCCTAAACTTTGCATAATCTTCTTTGTGATAGTATTTTATGAAGCCCATGATTCATACATGCAGTTGTGTAGCCACTGATCATTTATTTCAAGAGAGACAAAGAAAGGAGGATTTTATTCCTTAGTCCTATCTCTACTATTCAAGACCACTGGAGGATCTTCATGTTGTTCCACAACCTTTTCTTATTCTTTTGGAGAATCTTTACTTGGAACAAATTTATTACTTGAAATAACCTTATCGCTTGGAGGATCTATAGCTTGCAGAAGCTTTTCTTTCTGTGAAGGAATTTTGAGTTGATCTGAGACTAAAACTAATACCTTTTCATTTGTTATCCAACTACCTAGATCAACATTTAAATTAGTAGTTGGAGTTTGTGTGGGAGTAGTTACCTTTGGAAAGTTGTTTTAAGAGTTGCTAGTTCCTTCTTTTCCTTTCCTCTGGTAAACAATTCCTCTGTGCCTTGCTAACTCTAATATCTGCTCACTTGTAGGTTTGTGACCATATAGTTTAGTCACATTATCATATTCCTCAACCACCTTTTGTGTTGGCTCACTCCTTTCTTTCATTTGAAGCCAATAATCCATATATAGAGGATGAGTTTCACCAAAATTGTTGATGTGGTTGACATTTCTGGGCAGAACTACATAGTTTCTTGTTTCAGGAAGGCCTTGTTCATTAATCTGACAAAATATTGGACAAGTAGACTCCTCATTAAAGTCTTCACATGCTCTGCAAAAAGGTGGTGCTTCTTCATGAACCACATTATTGGACTCTAATTGATTGGGTGGCCTTTTTTCTTGAGGGGAATCTTTTCTCTGCCACCTATTATTATTCTGTCTAGGTTGAAACCTGTTATTTTGTGACCTCTCCTTTGCTATCAACCTATTTTTCATGGCACTAAGTTGAGTAGCATGGGTAGCTTCCATTCGTTTGACCCTCTCAGTAACAACCTTTAGGGGGTCGAAATTCAGGTCTTTATTTTTGGGAGTTGCAGCTGCAGCCTTGTCCTTAGCCTTTGTTTTCCTAGAAGTGCTTCCTCTACTGAAATGAGGAATGTTGGAATTGCCTGATGCTTGCATGTTATTATATATTTTGACCGCTATATCTTGAGTTGAATTGAGGTCTCGGGGTTCCTTATCTCTAAGCTAGTATCTCATTTCCCCTCCAAAGGCCTCTATATAGTAAATCAATATAGCTTTTGTTGGTGGTTTGATGTCTGAGTGCATGCTAGAGACAAGTTCGTTAAAATTATGATTGAATTCTTCCATTGTTTCATTCTCATTTTTCTTGATTGAGTTAAGGGTTGCTAACAACTGATGATGGTATTTCTTCTCCACCCACTTGTCAATGAAGGCATCTGTAAGTTCTTTGAGCGTTTTGAATTTGTTGTCAAGTAGATCTTCATACCAATTTAAGGAAATATCTTCTAAGGATAAGACAAATAATTTCATTTTGACATCTTCATAATCATGAGTTGTACACCATTTGTTAGTACATCTCATGAAAGCTTTGATATGCATTTTAGTTGATATAGCATTGTTACCCTGGAAACTAGGAAGTTTTTCTATGGCTTTTTCAGGTAAAGCATGTGGATAATTATTAATTGCAGTAAAGTCACATTTATTATAGATAGACATTTTTGAAATAAAACTTTGATCAACAAAGAGCAAGTGTATATCAGAAATTGACTCTGTTCCTAAATGACTAAGTACCCTATGATAAGAGGCTTTGGCTAGCCTCCTTCGATAAACCTTCTCAGGTTTAGGAATGAGGTTAAGTAGGCCTTCTAATTTCCTCCTAGTAGAATACCTAGTTAAATTGGAAGTTAGCGGAGTCACCATATGGTTGAGTCTATTTATGATAAACTACAAGCATAAAAAAGAAAACTAAGTAAAACTGAAAGGAAAACAAGTTGTAATCCGGGAATAGAAAGGTTTATCCCCGGAAATGGCGCCAAAAATGTTGTCATCCTAATACACACCTGGGTTAACGTGGAAGAAACCTTCAATCCACTTGATGTGTCCTTGGGGGAAAATCTCGAGTCAAGGTGTTGTCACCTGTTCCTCAACTCCTCTATCTAGGAAAAGTCCTAGCAAAGCCAATGGGGGTAGTCCCTATGAGAAAATAATCTAAGGCTTTGTCTAATCTAAGAAAATAAAGCACTTATTTCTAGGAGTTTATAAATTTTGAACACAAGATAATATTAGCACAACATGAGATTAACCAAAAGGATACCGCCTGTGCAATCAACCATGAAATTTTATCAATCATCACATAAAATAAAGATAAGCATTTGCATATATAGACAAAATGTAGCTAAACCTGAAAGACCAGTGCCAAAAACAGTAAAGTGTGATGTGATGAAAGTGTCGCATTAATTTTATCTTGAGTATTTTAATTAAGGGACTTGGTGTTTTTAGAAAAAATTTTGAAACCGTGAAGTGGGGATTAAATTCGGGGTCCCCACTCTTTGTGTGAAAAAGTGAATGTGGCCTCCTTATGTATTATTAACCAATCTAAAACTTGTCGATTGGGTGTGCCGCAGATCCAATGAGATGAGTTACCAAGTGATTTGACACACTCCACCCAGGGTAGAGGTCTTAGATGAATAAATTCACTCAGAGATTGTCCTAATTATACTAGCATGCACTATTCAAATCGTTTCCGGGTCACCAAAGCACTTGAGCGTGACAACGGACTTTCATACTCAAATTTGAATAGTTGGGTTTTATTCCAATAACTTTGCAAAATTGAAACTAATAATAAGAAAACCTAGAACTTGCACTTGATTTTAAGACTTTGATTTAAGTGACGTGAGTAAATTTTATCTTGTTTATTCTTGAGAAACTAAAAGAACTTAATGAAACATGAAACAACCCTGAAAAGAAAGAAAACACATAAAACACTAGTTTCCCCCCAGGGGCAGGGGAAACAACTAAAGATGATCTTGGTGGCTCGCTATCTTTATTACAAGATGAAACTACTTTTCTTTTTTTTAGAACACTTGACCTTTATATGGAGAGATCAAATGTTTTAAAAATCTTTTATGATAGAAAAATCAAATACAAAGCTCCTGGGAGCACCGGGAGGGTCCTGGAAGGGGCTAAACTTCAAAAGTTCAACAACATTTCGTCTTGTACCTGTCAGATATGCACTAAAACATCAAGGGATTAAATGCAAAATATGACCAAAAACAGTTTAAGAGTGTCTTTGATCAACCCCAAAAAATTGTGAAAAAATTCTAAGTTAAGCTATACTAAAAAAACAAAAATTAACTAAGGAGTGATAGCTAAATAGCTAACCTCCTCAAGATATTTTTGGCTGATATAAAATCAGCAAAGAAAACCAACCAAACTTGCAGATTTATACTTTAGAAAATAGAGTAAACTTTTGCCTATCACAAACCTAAAAAATGCTAGGAATTTGAAGGCTAGTTAGAAGCAAAATTATGCTAGATCTTAGCAAATAGATAAATTGCTTTTACAAAACTCAGATCTAACCTTAAAGGCTGCATGAAACTGATGTAAAACAGATTTCAACTTTCAAGATAAACCAAAACCTTGCATGCAACAAAAAACCAAAGGACAAGGAGATTTTTCTTATAAACTTTTGAGAGAAAAGGGGAAAGAGAAATTTGAAACCAGGAACTTGGGCGATGGAGTCAAAATGTTGTGTTGAAGAGGGAAATCCTTCCTTTCTTATGCATTTGAATATGTTAGGGGTTAAATAAAGAACCCTCCACTCCTCCAATATAGAGAACCTGCAAACTTAGAAAACCCTTGCAAGCGAAACGTTAAGATATCCTACACATAACCCTAGAAAACATGCAATTAAAGCAATAATAACATGAATTCAAAGATCAACTTGTGAAAAAACAAGGATTAGCAATACAATATAGTTTACTAATACCTTATTTCAATGGAAAAATAATAAATTCTAGCAAGAGACATTTACCACACTTAAAGAACCATAATAGGAGTAGATCCTCCACACATTTGCACAAGACAACATAATGAAGCTCCAAAGTCTTTTTATTCCTTTAATCAAATAGCAATTATACAACATAGTCTTATTCCCACAAATTCTAACTAACTAAGGAGGGAGGGTTCACCTTTCTTATATAGGATAAGGGGTGATGATTCCCAAGTGATGCATGTGCTAGGGTTAGGGTTTAGGACTAGGTAAAGCATGAGGATATGAGGGAGTTTACGTGGAGTGAAGAGGAGATGTGTGGGAGTGAAGGGGAGTGTAGTGGATAGTTAAGTGGAGGTGTATATAGGTGAAGAGGAGTGGAAGTGAGAGTAAGTGTGAGTGAGGGGAGATGAGTGGGAGTGAGTTCGAGTGAAAGGGGGAGTTAAGGGATGCATGGGTCCCTTAACTAATGAACTAGGGTTTGGGAATGTGCCACTTAGGAAAGGGAGTCGAGTTCCCTCATTAGGATCTCCTCCTGACTCCAGATCATCTCAATCATGTGTACCTTACCTCAGTTAAACTCGCCCAAGGCCTCAGTCAACTAGGGACATAATAAAAACATGTCTCAATCATGTTCCCCAATTCTCCTAAAATTTAGGAGATTTAAATTAATTACCCATTTTCCATATTTTTCGAGTAATGTTGATTTTTAGTGATAATAATCACTTTTTTGCATCAAAAGATAGGAAATAGGGGTTTACATGGTGTTTTGGACTGGGAAACAACTGTAAATATGGAATGTGACAACATGTGGTGCCATATTTTACACATTTGTTGACTTAGAATTAATAAATTCCATTTTTGCGGGAATTTAATTAATTCACTAAAAACTTAAAAAAAGCATATCAAACCTAGCCACAATTTCCAAATGACTTTGATAACATGTCCTAGTATGAGCTTATATACATTATGACACTAGACATTGGATTTTCCATGTCCAAACCTACTTGGCAGCACATACTTCAGCTTTGGAGCTAAGTCATTTGAGTGAAAAAACTTAGAAATTATTTTTTCTTCTCACTGAGGAAAGCGGAAAAAATAATTAACAAGTAGAAAAAAACACTCCAAAGTATGTGCTTGCTCCTGGTCTTGGGTGGCCAATATCCTTTTACAATCTCTCATACTTAAGACATTTATTACAATGGTAGAAATGTGGAACTCTGGAAACTGATGGATCCAAATAGGGTGACACAAACCCTTGACCCAAACAAACTTGAATCTCCTCGGATTTCTCCCCTTTGAAAAATGTGGGATGGTTATAACTCCCTTTGACCACATCAATGCTCCCTTGGAATTAAATATAGAGCATTGGAAACACTCCCTAATCATGGTAAGGGGAGCATTGGTAAGGGTTCAATGTTCCCTATACATGGGAAGGGGAGCATTGACCTTCAAAACTCTAAAAAATAGTCAAAATTCCAAGTGAAAGGCATGTTTTCGGCTTTCCAATGATGGGTTTCTTCCTCCAAAATGATTTAGGGATTATGAAAAATGTTCATTCATGGTGTCAAGGGGTTGTGACACTTATTAAAGTGCATGTGACACTTCGTAAGGTGCATATGGCCCTTGACGAAGTGAATGTGACACTTAGTAAGGTGCATATAACACTTAAGTGTGACATTTTGGTGTGTAACAGATGCCCCCTAAAGTGTGAGGTCATAAGAGAAATTGATGGCCAAAACACTTTACAAAAATATTGATGCAAGGATGCTAGAGTAGAATAACCTGGTAGAAGTTGCAAACAACCATCAAACAATATATATGTATCATTCCCGAGGCAAGCATACCTATGCTCGAAATACAAAATGACTCAAAGCATGGTCACTGACCAATACACTGCGGATCCATGAAAATACTGACTAAGGATATGGCCACCAACAATACAATGTGGATACATACCTCCATGACTCAATCATGTTGCAGCCATGAAAAAATACATAGTGGAGCTACGATATGAAAACAACACGGCCATGGACTAATACAAAGTGGATCTATGTGATAACATATATCAGTGAGGTTTCTGGTAGGCTGAGTGTACTAGAATCCCCAAAATTCTTAGATAATCTCCATCATATCCTTGGTAAAGCACATAACAAAGTGAGCACCCAACCCAGGGTCTTCATCCTGATCCCAAAATAGTATGAATCTATCCATGTGAATAGATGACTTGATGTCAAACATGGTAGAAACCAATTGATTACCATTCATTAATACCATTAATAAGTGCGAGGGAAATAACCAATTATTACAATGACTCCCAAGATACCCTAGTACATTCCAACAAATATGAATAAATGAGCTGAAGTCGAATATCTATGGAATCATTCTATCAGAGGCCAATGGTGAAAACCCAATATCGAAGGCAAGGAAACATGTCACTGAGGCATGCAGGATCCAAGGTACTAATTGGTTTCTAAGTCTGATTCCCAAATAAATTGTTGAATTCAACAGGAAAAGACTCCTCGAAGGAGGGCCATGATGTTTCCCCCATCATCGACACAAAACTGACACGGGAAAGTGATAATATGATAGATCAAATGAGGACTGGTTGACACATATATGAAAATGGATAATACTGCGGAATGGTTAGTTTGAGGTGAAACTTCCCTTGAACATTGTGAGGAATGACAAGTGACTTGGAAGCATTGAATTGACTGAGACATAGACCAAAACATAGTGCGATGATCACTGGGGCACTCTTCGAGTGAGATGAAGGAGTATGAGGACTCATGGAATTGGTATGACTTAGGGACAAGAAGATTATCCAACTATAAGATGAGATGCAAATAGGTGGGAGACAAGTAGATTATCCAATTGTAATATGAGGCGCAAATAGGTGCCATGTTCAAAGGAGACAACAAATAGCTGCCATGATGCTTTCCAAAAACTTAACCCACCTCCTTCATTTTTTCCCCCCACCATGATTGGTGAGTATCTCCTTGGTTTTTAAAAAGATTGAGGATAACAGATGCTCGGTATAGCTCATGTTCAATGAGTCCCTCATCATATGTTTAGCGAACCTAAAGAAGGAGGGTTTTCGCCTCGTATGGGTCCTTCAATGCAATTTTTACAAGTCCAAAGAGGGAAAAATCGACGGTCTTTTCATGTTTAGAGAGTCTAAAAAGATATTAAAGGTGACTCAATGGGTGTTCTTTTTTCGTAACTTTAGTCCCCCAAGCCCGAAAAAGTGTAAGACAATACAAGGGAGAACTCTTATAGTCACAATTGACTAGATTATACCTTTTTCATAGTTAGTCTTATGAGGTAGAAAAAGGGGTAAACTACGACTCGAAAGACGACTCTTTGTGGTATAACAAGCTCGAAGGACGAAAACTTATGCTCATAGTCTACTTCATTTTTTAATTAACTTGAAATAGAGAATGAAGTTGTGCTCGAAATCCTTTGTTTTATTTTTTAGCGAGTTTGACAGAGAAATGAGAACTTTGCTCGAAATATTATGTTTTATTTTTTAATGAGATTGACACAAAAACGTGAAATTTTCTCGAAGTCGGTTTCATTTTTTGATGAGATTGAAAATGAGAATTAACTATGCTGTATGTAATACCCATGAATGGGCCTCTTCCCAACATGATGTCCAGAGTTTAATACATTTATTGATACCTATTGGTAGGTTTTTTCCCAACATAGTGTTCAAAGGTTGGTACTTTTTCCCCAGCATCATTATAAGAAGTTGATAGTTTAACTTTAGTATGATGTCTAGAGGCTAGAGACATGCCCCCCAAGATTTTGTTCATTCGTCAACTCTTCTTATACACTCATGTAGACTCCTGGCTACTAATAGCGATAGGTTCACAAAAGAGGGAGGAAGAAAGAGGATCAATGGAGATAGGAAGAGGAAGGGAAGGTTTAGGTACCAGATCTTGTGAAATACTAAGTGGCATGATGTCACCTAGTGTTTTAGTGGCAGATGGGATAGGAAATACCCAAAGTTGAAATGATTTAGAGGATCATTTCATCATATCTATAATCATATTTAACATGGAAACTTCATGTGGGGGATCAGGGGGAGGTAAGGGAAAAACTCCCATGAGTGAGGAATCCTTGAGGATACCTACCTCCACAATTTCGTACTTAAGATAGAATTGTCCCAGGAAAGGGATATTATTCGCTGAAGAATTATGGAGATTTGGAGTGCAATAATCAAGGTGGTCAACGGTCACAATTTTTCGTTGATCGGGAATATGTAAAATGTGAAAAACTAAAGACATGACAACATTCGTCGCATAGAACCAACTACGATCAAGAAACAAATTATAATCCAAGGGCACATCAACCACTTCAATGTCGACAGAAATGACTTTTCCCTTTAACTCCGTAGAAAAATATTTTAAGAGTCCGTAAGGTTGGAAACCACATCCATAAAACACCTTATGGGTGGTAGGATATTGATTAAGTTCAAAAGAACCAATGGCTCTCTAGCAGGACAAATACATGACACATGTGGAACCTCCTTCATCCAAAACAATGTGATGGATGTTTTTCCCACCAACCATAGCTTGAATTTGGAATGAAAAGTGGTGGGAGAGCCTTAGTTTAAAATATTCCAGATTAAATATAATCATATTTGATGCCTTTGAATCCATAACTCCAATGGATGATAACAAGGTTCTACGATGACTTGGACAATTTTGCAGAACTTCTAGGGTCGACATAACACAAGTTGCTTGCACCAAATCTTCAACAACGTTGTATTTTTGAGCGGTGAAGGAACTTGGATTGGAAATCAACTTTAGAATTGTTCCCTTGGGTGGTCATAACACTGAATCAGCAACAAGCCTCACAATCTAAATAGGGATGAAGAATGGAGGAGGAGTGGAAGTGGAGGGATTATTAGGAGCACCTCCATTGACATGATTATCTGGAGGAGTGTCATAAGTATTATCTCTGGTTGTTAAACTAACTGTCTCATTACACATAAGGATCTGAGCACTTGAGGAAGCATCCTCATGGCGAGGATGGCTTGTGTTTCCCCCTTGCAGAGAGGAAGGATTTTACACAACCATTTGTTGTTGTTGAATAAAAAAAGGGCTATTTAATATTGCAGGTTGGGAGGTACCCTTCAGAAATTTAACATCGTCCTCTCGATAAGGGAAGTCTTTTGTGTAGTGTTCCTCTACACAAATTATGCAGGGAAACTAAGCTTTCCTTTTCGGTTGAGTATCAACGGTTTTTTTATTCTCTTGTTTGTTAGAAGAATTCTTGGATTTACCCTTGTTTTTATTCTTACCTCCAAGTTGCTGAGAAAAAGTGGATTATACTTTATTCACCTCAAAGGTTTGTGTAGGAGATGGAGCATTTTTGTTAACGAAACCTGCCATGTGATTGACATGGGTTTTTGGAGCATGTCTTGACAGAGCATGAGGGATCGGATCATAAAGTGTGACAGACTGAGAATATACCAATTCCAAATATTGAGCATGAATGATGGATTTATTCTCAGTGAAAACACCACCCATGGAGACATTTCTAGCGATGGGTGCCAAAAGTGACTTAGTAAACCAATCTTCCAGGATTTGGTCCAGAATTGTAGCTTTAATTAACCATCGTCGCCTCCTCCACTCATGAATATGATCAGAAATGTGAGTGGAAGTGGATTACCTAAGAAAAGCCAAAAGATCTTGATCCAGATTTTATGAGAAGAACGAAATGACTATAGATTATTAATAGGTTGATAACACAAAATAACAAAGATACAATAAAACTGGTTTTCTATTCAATAAGGAAATAAGCTGAAACTGTAAAATGTAGCGGAAACAAGCTTGTTGGAATGGTGGCGGCTTATCTCTGAGAAGAGACGTGATGGTTGCACTCATTCACAAGAAGATGATTACAATGAGGCTCTGAAGGAATTTTTTACAATAAAAAGGAATGCCAAAAAACCTAGACATCCAAAAACCTAACCCTAGGAGATGAAGCACCAAAAGTCACGTGGGCCCCGTTTGGGTAAGTTAGTACATCAACTTCCCGGGGTCATAACTTTTGCATACGATCTTCGTTTTAGGCGTATGGTAGCATGTTGGAAAGGTATCATCAAGGAGATTCATTTTGGGGGAAATATCAAAGGAACCTCCATATTTCTCCCCGTTTTCTCAAAAAACATCGTTTAGGGCCTCAAAACGGCTTCGAAAGTGAAAAACTGCTAAAAATAGTAAATTGCCAAAATTCCCAGAAAACTGTTTTGAGGCAGTTGGAAAAGGTGGGTGGACACCAATATCCACAAGGATCAATCCTCCTTCCTTAGGAAGAAATGGTCTCCATTTCTTTGAGTTCCCCCATCAGATGAGGAAATTTCTACTGAATTTGGCCCCAGGTGAGCCACTTGCCTTCGTTTAGGAGCTGCCCTGCTTTGACGACTCGATAAAGATGGATATTTTGTTATCAATTTCCCTTGATCTATGTGTCCACAATATGATCACTAGATTCCTATTGTATGAAGTCTGGGTTGAGCTCTATTGGTGTCAATTGTTCTGTTACTTCTGAGGTGTCCAATAATGGTGGGAAATAAGAGCGAAGGAGATCCATGTTGAACACTGGGTGCAAGCCAAGGAAAGGAGGAATGTTGAGCTCAAAAGAATTATCCCCCACGGTCTTGGTGATGGTATACGGCCCATAACAGAGTGGGTGAAGCTTCTGATGGGGTCCTCTAAGGCGTTCTTTCTATAAGTGCAACCAAACTTTGTCGCCCACCTGAAACTTATGTGGCACCCAATGTTGATCATGGCGCTGCTTGTACTTGTCATTGGACTTCTGTATGATATCCTGAACCTATTGGTGATGTGTTGGATCCGCTCAATGAACCAAGTGGCTTTGTCAGCTTCAATTGGAGCAGGAGATGAGTCCATCGAGGTGAATGCAAGGGGAAGTGCAACATCTATGGAACACAATGGTTGGAATCCCAACCCCACCTGAAAGGGGATGTGGTCAGTTGAGCTATGCAGGGCTTGGTTGTAGCTATGTTAAACATAGGAAAGGCTCTCATCCCATGTGTGAGGGTTCTTTTAATTATACATGCGAAGGATATGCACAATCATTCAATTTACGACCTCAGTTTGGCCATCTGTCTAGGGGTGGAAGGCCGTGGATTTGGTGAGCTTGGTGTCTAGCAGTGACCAGAGGCTCAACCAGAATGTGTTGAGAAATTGATTGTCCTGATCTGAGACAATGGTTTGTGGGATTCCAAAATGTACCCAGACTCGTTCAAAGAAGATCTTGGCAGTGGCCCCAGCTGTGATGTTCTTCTTGCAGGCAACCAGAATTGACATCTTAGAAAAGAAATCAACAACCACAAAAACACAGTCATTCCCCTGTTTGGTGGAAGGTAGGCCCAACATATAGTCCATTGAGATGGATTCCCATGGACTTTCAGGAATAGGAAGAGGGGTGTACAAGCCTTGTTTCTTAGTGGTCAGTTTTGCAATAGTGCAAGCAATGCAAGACCTGATATACTTGCTGACCTCCTGTCGAAGTTTCGGCCAGTAGAAATGTTTCTGTAAAATCACCACTGTATTTTCGATGCCGAGGTGTCTTGCCACCCGACTGTAGTGGGCTTCCCAGATCATCTTCGCTCACTCACTTGATGGAAGAAAGATATGGCCCATATGACACAACAACCCATCCTGAAGATGGAAATTATCGACAACTGTGTTTTCACCCAACATTTGGTAGGTGGTGGAAAATTTTGGGCCTGTCTCATAGAGTTGGGGCCATCCATAGGTCTCATGGCCACAAGAGTCTAGCACCATGGTGAGTGCCGTGACTGGCAGTCTGCTGAGGCAATCAACGATGTGATTGGTGCTTCCTGTTTTATACTTGATGTTGAGGGGGAATTGCTGCAAGTATGTGGACCACTTTTGATGGTGGTCATCCTGCAATTTTCCTTGTGTTTGCATGAACTACAATGGCTTATTATCAGTGTGGATGACTATCTCCTTCCCAAGAATGTAATGTCTCCACTGGTAGCAGGCTTACACAATGTACATTTATTTGTCGTAAGTAGGGTACTTACGGAAAACATATGATAGTGTCTCACTATGATAGGCCATGGGGTGGTCGTGATGAGTGAGAACGATGCCCACAACATAGTCTGAAGCATATGTCTTGATCTCAAAGGGATGTTGCAGGTTTTGTAGTGAAAGTACTGGGGCTGAGCACAAGCATTGCTTCAAATCATCGAATTCTTTTTGTTGGGACTGGCCCTATGCAAATTTCCCCTTACTACCACCCCTGGTTATTTGGCTGAGGGCCCATGCAATATGGGAGAATCCCAACACGAACCTATGGTATAAATTGGCAAGGCCCAAGAAGCTTCGAAGCTTAGTGAGTGTGGTTGGGGCTGGCCAATCACGGATGACTTGGATCTTGGCTGGATCCACATGTACACCATGCTAATCAATGATGTAGCCCAGGTAATGGACCTTGTCCATGATGAGGGAGCATTTTTCCAAGTTGGAGTATATCTTGTGACGCCGCAGGGTGTGCAGAACCTGTTGAATATGCTGCAAGTGTTTGGCCCAAGTCTTGTTGTAAATGAGAATGTCATCCAGATATACCAATACAAAAGTATTGGTGAATGGTCACAGGATATCGTTCATCATTCTCATGAAAGATACACCAACCATTCAAAAAGGCCTTCCTTTGACTTGAAGGCAGTCTTCCATACATATGATTGTTCTATCTAGACCTAGTGGTAGCCAAGCTTCAAATCAATCTTACTGAAGTATTTGGACTCCGTGAATTGATCAAGGAGGTCGTCGATTTGGGGAATTAGGTACCAATTTCTGAATGTGATTTTATTCAGAGCTCGGTAATCAATGCAAAGTCGCCAGGTTCCATATTTCTTATGTACTAGCATGATTGGGCTCATACAAGGTGATGAGCTAGGACGAATGTTCCTCTTATGGAGCAGTTCTTGGATCTGTCACTTGATCTCCTCATTCTCTAACAAAGAGCGACGATGGACTGGCCCATTGGGTAGCAGTGCGCCTGGGGTCAGATCGATGGGGTTCTTGACCTGGAAGTGCAGAGGTACCCCGATAGGTGAGGAGAAGATATCTGGGTATTCTTCCATGGCCTTATCTACTTGCTTCTGCTATGTGGAGAGGTTGGCCGCAGAGACCTTAGATGTGGCTGTGATATTTCTCTTATTCTGAGAGTGAATCATGAAGAAGACAAACTTCCCCTTCTGAGAGATGATCTTCCTGCATTTCTTAGAAGAGATCAAGGAAATAAAACTAGGTGGGAATTCCTTGGGTATCTTATACAATTTCATGTTCAAAGTAATAATAACACTACGAGGCCTAGACTCATATACAACATGGTGTTTCCATAAATAAGTTTGGCCCAAAATAACATCACACAATACCTCGTCTTTGAAGGGCTTGATGACGTACGATAGTTGACATTGTTGGCTGATGCAGAGATCGCTTCCTTGGTAGAGCCATCCAATGGTGTAGGGTTGTGGGTGTGGCATTGTCGGCAGGGCCAACCACTTGACGACCTCTGCTGAGATGAGGTTCCTCTGGCTACCTCTATCAACGATGAAGTGCAGCAGGGTGCCTTTTACCCACATCTATGAATGGAAGAAGCGCTCTCCTTCTTCTGGCTCATCTAGTTCACCAGGATGGAGCTTGGTGGTAGCAACGGTGGCATTAGGTTCCACATCAATGATCTGTCTTCCCCTTTCTAGTTCTGGAACAGAGTCAGAACCTACATCTGATTCAGAGGCTTTCACTTCAGCCACTAGCGACTACTTTAAGTGGCAACCATCAGTGTTATGCCAAGGGATCTTATGGAAGTCGCACCACTTCCTGATATCTTTCTTTCTCTTTCCAGTGTCCTTAGTTTCTTGTGGCTTGGACTGGTTGTCCTGATACTATCCATATTTTTGTTGGAAGATTGGTTGTTGTCATTGATGCCAACCCTAGTCATGGGTTTTGGACCGCAAGATATATAAAGGTATTTGGACATGAAGGACAATGCACATGCATATACAACACCCATGAATGGATAATATACATCATGTTGTTTCCAGTGGTATGTGGCACATCACGTGGATCCTCATGGTTGAGGAGAAATGAATTTTTGAATATGACAAAGTGAATTGAAGAAGGAAGCACATGTAGGCCCTGAAGATAATTAAAGAAAAAAATTACAAAATAAGAAAGTGTCAGGTCGGCCCTAATGTTAAAATGAAGTGACATAAATGGTATAAATAAACATCATTAGACATTCATTTTGATACAAGTCTAATTTTAGAGGAAATAAGAAGTAAAGAAGGCCGGATTTCAAGGGAGGATGAAGTCTTCTGGTGATGTGTTCTAAGGTATGTTATTTTCAGGTCATCTTACGATTTTTTCTATAAACAATTTTCTAGAACAATTCATATGGTGAAATCACTATGGTATTGAGAAGACATATCAAGGTACCTCTGGTAAAAATTTTAGCTCTTGATTCGCTATAATTATGGAGATACACTCTGTGGAAGATAGGGTTTGTGACTAGTCCTGAAGCTAGTCAATAAACAGGTGTTCCGGGTAAAAAAGTCATAACTTCTTCATAGAAAATCCAAATGAAGTGGGACAAATTTCATTGGAAAGAGGATAGAATTTAGTTTCTCTTGTGTGAGTTTCAGAATCGGATGCTAATTATTGAGCACGAGGCATTCTGTGCAAGTTCACTCTCCTGAATGGACCAGAATTGAATAAAGTCTACCATTCTTTCTATAACCTCTTTTGGGGGAGGATTCAAGGAGTGAAAATTGGAGGCGTTTAAGAGAATACATTGAGTAATATTATCTATAGGATCAGAGTACTCCAAGAATTGAATAATTTCAGAAATTGAAGAAGTCTCAGGAAGCATTATCAGGTTCTATGTAATGATTGGTTGATGGTGATAATTTAATGTAAAGTTTTATTATCTCTCATATATTCTTGGGTGGAAGGAAGG
>JZKD02S0551115.1:91643-107050 GCA_000966675.3 Picea glauca
AAAAAAATTCCTTCATATCTTCCCAAGATCTAATGTTGTATTCTCCCAAACTCATGAACCAACGTAATGCAGAATCTTTCAAGGTGGCAGGAAATAATTTCAGTTTATGTGCATCTTGGAGATAGTTATAACTTCTGCACAAGATGTCGAACTCAAAAAGAAAGACATCTAGGTCTTCACTATTTTTCCCATGGAAGGTTGGTAGTGCTGAAAGTGGGATATTTTTCATATTAACATCCTGGACTAAGTTCAAAATAGGAAACCCAAAGGTGGTTTCTGGTGTTAACGCATTCTCTGCTTGTTCTTCACCTTCATTTTCAATATGAATTTCCCCATGTAAGTCTCTCCCTCTTTCTCCCATGGTAAAAGGATTACCAAGAATTGTGTATGCAATCTGATCTTTCTTTGGTGAGGGTGTGAAATCCCACCTTTCTGGATTCTTTTTGTTAGAAGTGTTATCTCCTATTGGTCCTTTTGAGGATCCTATGGCCTTTGATTCCACAGTTGCAATTGTTATCTGTGAAACTACAGAGTTAGGGTTCCCGAGAAGAGCTTGTATTTTCTCTGGATCAACTGTATCATCTAGGGCTGGATCATCAGGATTTTGAGTTGTTGATGTATGGTGTTTCCTGGTTCTAGGATTTGTTCTATGGTTTCCTCAGCCAGAATTTCAGTCTCAGTTTCTATCGCTTTTTGGGTGGAAGTTTCTTCTTTTTGTGGTTTTATATTTCTCCTAAATCTACCTCTATGATCTCTATTTCTCATGAAGTCATGCTAAATGGAAGGAAAAGAAACTAAGATTGAGTTTCAAAGTACCTGTGATAACTGATATGTCGGTTTTCACCCCTTTATTTCCACAGCTCCTCTTACTATCAACCTACTAACATACCACACCAAACTAAGTGCATTCTAAGACTAATCAAGACAACTATCTAACTTACCTTTTAAACAACTCCCCGGCAACGGCGCCAAAAATGTCAGGCTTCTATATTAAAGATTTTAATGACCTGAAACACTGAATTGTCAAACCAGGGCAAGTAAACTTAGAGCTGCTACACTGTATGTGTGGGTGAGATTCTAATCCCTATCTAAAGACTATCTTAAGAAGAAAACACAAACTCATTCTTAAAAACTGAATCCTAATGACTACCTTGAAACTTATCATTTGTTGTTTAATTCATCAAAAGAGAATAGTTCTATGCTTAAGTGCAGATACTTCTATTTCTATTCTAATGTAACTTCACAAGACTATCTACCACTATCTTTAATCATCTATCATCACTATTTCTATCTAAGCCATAACAGAAAGATTATTTCCTAAAATTCTTTTAATCTAAATATCGAAAATAAATCTAAATCTCTCTATAGGAAAAATAAAGAAATATCCTACTTACCCTACTGGTACTGGAAGCTTCCTCTAATTAAATTGCAACTTTAACTATCCTAACAAAGCAGAGCAACCTAACTATCCTAACAAAGAGAAATAAATTCAAACTCTAAGTTACGTTCAGATTGAAAACTAGAAACAAAGCAAACTTAGTTCATGCTCTAAACTCTACAGGAATCAACCATGCTTTCAATACTCATCAACGTAGAAGATATTAATATGCTGAAAACGATACTTTTGAAGAATAATTAAACAAGAATCTAAACAAGTTAATTCCCAAACTCTAAGCTAACATGCATGCAAATACTAAAATACTGAAATGAACTAAATCTAAGTCAGAGAAAAGCAGCGACTTGAACCTGTTTGGCGGGCCCAACCAAAAGGTACAATCGCCGAAAGGAAAAACCAGAACTATTCAATCATTCTACACAAACATTGGCCATGCTTCACTCTCCATTTACTCAGAGAAATAACTCAAATCGTATGACAACAAAGTAACATAACGCAAAGGAAGATTGTATTAACATAAATGTGTATCATAACATAACATAACCCAACGTTTCTTAGGAGTGATCTTTTGTTTATATAGATCCTCCTAAAAAGTAGTTTAAAGCAACAGTACATTAATTCAAACGGATCAGAGATCCGAAAATAACTTGAAATCAGTTAAAAAACGGTCTTCACATCTTCGTGCCACGCAGTGTCACGAAGTGTGAGTCATGAAGTATTACAACTCTGTTCTATAATTTCACCTTCAATCAGCATATGAATGATGACTCCATCTATCATGTAAATCGCATTGTCTCCCACTCTGGCCATAACGCGTGGATCTTTAGCAGCTTCGTTGGTGTCTCCACGGGGTACGAGTTGGTACTGGTACTGGAAAATCCTGTTTCAAATAGAAATAGTACCTAACTCAAGCCACATTAGTTTCAATATTAATTTAAAGCATCAAAATGCATAAAAATAACTTGAAACGTAAAAATACCTTGAGTAGCCCCATTGAGTGGTAAAGAGATGTCAAGTGTGTCATAACAAGGCCAAAAGGAAGTGGTACTGGGTATGGAAATGCAGGTCTTTGTGATATAATATAGGCAAACACATGGTCAAAACTGGAGACCAACAGCGGTATCAAGAAAATGACAAGTAGTATCCATTTTTCAAGAAGTAGTATTTGATGAAATGAACGGTTTTCCTACAAATCAAGAGCCTATAAAGCAAGATAAGGAGCTCATTTTTCAGGTCGACACTTTGGGGAATTTAAGACTTTCTTACAACCAGAGTTGTCTAATCAAAACCACTCAAGCACAAACAAATATTTAAGGTTGTAGGCTTCATGAGATTCACCCCCTACGTTATGTTTCAGTCTGTCTTTATTTTTGTGCATGTTCTCTTGTAAAATTCACCCTCTCATTTTTTCTTCTTGTATCAAATCCCCATTAGTAGCAAGTTATATAGCATGTTCAGTGTAACTATGTGTTGTATGCTTATGATAGTAAAGTGATTTCCTCTTAACAATGACCACTTCTTGTCATATCTCCATATGTTTAATTCTATGTAGAGGGTACCTCCATGGATTTAAATGTTTAAAGATGTCTATTGTTTGATGCATGTTTTAAAGATCTAGTATATTTGTTAGAACTGTTGAATTCTCAATTGATCAGGACATTATTCTTTTCCATAAACTATGAGATTCATTATTTGCAGTGCGTCATATGTTTATCATGTATTTCTTCTAATCCATATTTCACCCACCTTTAAATTCATTTGTCTAAAACACTCATGGACAAATGTCTCTTGGGGATGAAAGTTTTAATATCTGGATTAATATTTTTTGAGGGTCGAGAGTTCTATAAGAGAGAGAGAAAAACTTACCTAATTTTTGCACAAGTTTCTTGGAGTGCAAGCATGGATTTAAGGCTCAACCTAACTCTTATCCCCTGGGGTGCCTTGACATCATTCCATTGACATCCTGGAACATCTCAAGGGATAAAAGGGGGCATTGATCTATCTTCAAACAAAATATAATTTTGATCCATCCATATGCCCTAGAGTACAATGTGTTGATATTATGGTAGTTGCGGGAGGTATTAACCTCTACATGTAACCTTGACGAGTCTAGAATATTCTGAGAAGCAAGAGAAACCCTAGAAGGTTAGGAAATAGACTTAGAATACAAGTCGACTCAATATAATAATTTATATTAAATTATTATCCTCTAGAAGTAGAATTCAGCCTAGTTAGGTCACTTGTAGGACTATAAATAAGAGGGCGCTAGAGCTCATTTTTCACACTCACTCTCACAACTGCATAAGGACAAGTGGTGTGCATGACTGGAGGAGAGTTTCAACTGTTGCAGTGATGACTTGGTATTTTTTTATGGTTTGGAATTTCTACTTGGTACACTAGCTTTGGAGAGAGGTACGCTACCTTGGTTGTCTATTGGTTCTAGGGTTTGGTTCCAAAATTATTTTATCTGTCAAGGTTAAGGTTCTTGGGGGTGGTCTTTGTGCCTATGGTTGGGTGAAAATATTGTTATATTTTATACGGTGAAATGATCACACCTATTATTCTAACAGGTTATGGGCCCACACCATCTTCAGACAGTCTAACCACTAGAAGGTAGATTGGGAGGATTTACTCAGTTGCAGTTGCAATCAAATTTTTTATTGCATCAATGAAACCCTAACCCTCATGTTGAGGCACCTTGAGTGAATCACTTGACCTAATTCCTTAATAACCTAGTGGTCCCCAGCCTAGAGCACCTCCTAGAACTCTCAGCAAGCCAAGGCATCTAGTTCAAGTTTTTGGTCAAAGTCAAAGGTTGACCAAGTCAAAGCAATCATGACTTACTCTATGAAGTCATAAAACAAGTTAGAAAGGGTTTTCTAACTTCGGATCATGGAAGACAAGGATTGACCTCATCCTTTCCAAGAATAAAGTGTTGGATATCATGAAAGGAAAGATCATGGAACCACAGTTTGAAGCAGAAAAAGAGAAGGAACCTTAGAACAGGGAAATCATCAAGACAGAAGACCTAGCATGAAGAAAGTGTAGGTTGTGCTCAAGAGAGAACTATTGAAAGGAACATTATGAGGTTTACCAACCTAGCATGAAAAAACTGTATGATGTTCTCAAGAGAGATCTACTGAAAGGAACTTTATGAGGTTTACCAATCCTCTAGTAGCTAAACCTTTGGTCCAACAAAGTCATTTTAAGGTTTACCATCACAGTTGGGTAACAAAGGTGTGTACCTATGTATGTTCTTTTTAATTTGTATCATTAGCATGAGTGTGTTTGTAGGTAATTTACAAGGGATCTTGTCCAAATCAATGATCTTGGATTCAGTGCATTCAGAAGATCAACACACTCTCTGAGTTTGACTTAATATATCTCTGGTTGTTATGGCATTATGAACTTCTAGTCAAAGTTATAAGCTTACTTTAGTCAATATTTTATAAGGTTGATATTGTATTCTATAACTTAGTTTTCTATCAAGAAATCATATTGTTTTAATTTTAAGGGACATGACGGAAAGGTTACTTTCCCCAGAAGAAAAGTAATTCAAGTGGAACAATAGAAAGACTCTAGGCAGGTTATTTCATGAATACCATCATGAAGATTCCTTTCCAGGTACCCTTGTGAAATATGTTGACAAACCTTTGATGAAAAATCTTTGTGTAACCATTATAGAAGAATTTTATAAGGATGACAAAATGCTTGCAACCACTGCTAGTTGAGCAGAAACGAGAACTAGATTGTGACACTTTGCATAAAGAAAAGAGAGGTGCAACAGATAGAAGCATGGACTCTCTCAGATAGATGGAATTGATTGCAAAATTCCATAAGCATGCATCTCAGAATAAAAACAAGGAAGTTACAGATATTTCTCATTCAGGAATGAAGTCGGGATTAGGAGGGAGCTAATCCCCAATGATATGGTCCATTGAATAATCCATGAAGACTTATAAATGGAATATTTGATAGATACAAGGTGAGATTTGGGGCTAAAGAGTTATCTTAGAAGGAGGGAGAAGACTACGATGACATCTTGTTCCAGTAACTATATATACCTCTACCTAAACCATTATATCTCTTGCAATATCCATGGGTTGGAGTTTACATCAAATGGATGTAAAGATTGTTCTTCTCAACAGAGTAATTAAAGAAGAAGGATATGTAAAGAAACCCTGAGGTTTTGAGGTATACCAGAAAGAGACCCATGAATGCAGAAGAAAGAATACCTTGTATGGATTCAAGCAACTTGGTGCAGAGCCTCTCATGTACAACAGAAGCGTGGTGAAAAATTCCTATGACAGAGGAAGTGTATCGAAATGGTTCTTCAGAAGTCCTGGATAATGGAATGAAAATCCATGGAAAACTCCTATGATGACAGATATGAATAAGTTGAGAGACTCTGATCCAACAAACTCATCCCTGTATCGACAATTGAATGTCTCATTGATGTATTTGGAGGATACTCAGATGGATATTTTCTTTGCTGTGAAAATAGTTCCAGGTGGAACCTGGCCATGAGAATTGAATAATTGCAAAGCATGCCTTGAAATGTCTTCGTGGGACGTTTGAGTTATGATATACAACTACATGGATTTATCAATTTAGATTGGGCAGGGAGTGCAGATAACAAAAGAAGTGCTTCTTGGATATGTTTCAGTTTTAGTTTTGCCACGATATCATGGGATAGTAGGAAACAAAAGTCTGTTGCACTCAGCGCTGCAGAAGAAGAGTATATTGCAGCTTTTGATGCTTGTATGGAAGCAGTGTGGTGACGTAAGTTAGTTTATGGATTGTTTGATCATGTGTTGGACTTGACTATGATATAATGTGATAACCAGATATGTGTGAAGCTCTCAGAGTGTTGTAGGAAAATCTCCCTGCGGATAGGTAGATTGCCTCAAAGAGCTATACCCTTAACTCTAAGACAGAAAGTGCTTAACGTGGACACTGACTTCCTTTTAGATCTATACAAACTAATGCATGAGGAAGGATAACAAAATTACCTTTTTATCGACATTTGTCCCTGCACGCTCTGAGTTGAGCTCCAATCTTTCCGTCTTTGATCAGCCCTGTAGACAAACAAAGTACGACCACTTCCTACTCTATTGATATTAGCTTGAAAATAGATCTATCTATCAATGATAAGTTCATGTAAGATCAGACACAAACTAGAAAGAAACAGGCCAAGCAAATTATATTAATGAGGACAAAACATTGTTTACAGCCATAGATGAATTGCAGCAGCTCTGCCAAGTCCTCTTTGTCTACCCCTTGCTCAAAATATCCATGATCTGACTGATGATAGCTTCACTGATTTCTCCCTATGAGATCATAGGTCTCTTGCTTCCAAAACATCTATGTTCCAGCACCACTTATGACATCATAAGTTTGGTGTGATTCTCCTTTTTCTAGTCCTCTTTCACCATTAGAAATCTTTTTTATATAGCCTTGGAGAGGCTTTAACCACTTGAGATATCCTTGGGGAAGTTGAGGATTTTCCTCCTTCAGTTAAGGATCTGCAATAAGATCATGGCTGGACTAGGGATTCGAATCCAACTTCCTTCCAAGAATGAAAATATCCTTCCCCCATTCATCTCAACAACTTAAAAACTGCCCAGAATAGGTAGCGCTCCCTCAAGAGGACCATCAGAGCATTGTAGCACTCCCTAGTAGGCTTTAGGAGGGCTCCAACGCTCTCAAAATATATAGCGCTCCCTCAAAAGGGCCAGGGAAGCTTTATAATGCTCCCAGACAGTGTAAGGGGGAGCGTCGGTGCTCCCAGAAGAGGTATAGGGGAGCGCTCTCCTTCAAAAGCTCAGTTTTTGAGGTGCTTTCAGATGGCAAAAGGTTTGTAATACTGCTGACTCATTTCTCCTCTTCCAAATCAAATGTTTGAGGTGTTTCAAGTGTCCTTCTCATGTCGTTATAGGCATGACATAGGCATCATGGTAGTATGCTTCTCTGACACTTGCGACACTTGTGAGAAAAATGCGACACTTGCGACACTCGTAATGACGACACTTGTGACACTATCGAAGTGAGTAATTTTGATGTGTAACACAGAGAACCTAGTGTTCCATGACAAGTAGAAGCACATTGAGACCAAGTACTATTTTCTCCATGATAAAGTCCAGAGGGAAGAAGTGGTTCTCTAGTATATCTCCACTAATAAGCAAATAATAGATATTTTGGTAAATCCTTTATCCAAATTGAAAATTTTGCATACTCAAGGGACAAGCTTGAATCATGGAGATGACTTCCTTATTGGAAAGGGAAATGATTACTCCCCAGGTTGGGAGGGAGAACTGATATGTCATATGGAAAGTCAATTTACAATTTGAAAAATGGTCCAGGTTGAGAAGTCATCTTCCAGTATAGAAAGTGGCCCAAGATTATTGATGGAAAATCATTTTCCAGTTCAGAAAATGGTCCACATTGGGCAGTCACTTTCCAGTCCGAAAAGTGGTCCAAGATTTTTGACGGAAAATCATTTTCTAGTTTGGAAAATGATCCAAAATGGACAGTCATTTTTGTAATGAAAACGATCTGATAGATTGTTGATGTACCATAGACAATGATTCCCCTTGTGGCCAGTGTGGGGTAATGTTCTAGGATAGTCATTCTCCTTGACAGTCACTCTGAGAAATGGTCAAGAAGAATGGTCTGCCTCTCCAGGAAGTCATTCTTTCAAGGTTCACAATTTTGAGTAGTTTTGAAGAATGGTCTGATGTACGAACAATCATGCCCTATGGAATACTCATTCTCTCCAGTTTTCACTATGATTAGTGTTGGAATAATGACCCAGTTAGGTTGAATGGTCCAGGTTCAACAATCAAGGATAGTCATTCCCTGGGGTAGACTCATTCTCTCGAGGTTGCACTGTGAATCATGCTGGAAGAATGACCCAATTAGGTTGAATGGTCCAAGTTCATAAATCAGGCACAGTTATTATTCTATTCTTGAAAAGAATAATCCACACAAACCATGGATTATGTTTAACTTTATGAGGGTAGATTTTCTTCTAGATCTCACAGATGTGAGTGGAAGAATGGCCCAGATGACTCAGTTTGTATCATGATATCTTTTATACAGGTTGATATCATATGATATGATTGTTGTAGAGATTGTATGTCTCTGGACAATAGTTTTATCGATCCAGGTTGATATTGGTGGCCACCCACCTGTTCCAAATTCCACTTGGATCATCTTGACAGTTTTTAGTTCAACACGTTTCTCTGTAATGGTGACATATCTTTGTAATTTCCCTACACATCATCCAGGTGGATATTGGTGGCAGCCCACCTATTCCAACTGGCTTATTTTGGCAGTTTTCATGTCAATACATCTTTATGTACTTTTGGGGCCGTTTTGAGGCCCTAAACATCATTTTTTTTTCTTTCCACAATCAAACTATTGGCAAAGTCAAATTTTGATGACATAATGTGTATTTCTCGAAAATGCCTTTCCAATGGGCTATCACATGCCTAAAATGGAGATCGTATGAAAAAGTTATGACCCTGAGAAGTTGATGTCTAGGGTTTTGGAATTCATGTTTATTGTAAAAAAAACTTCAAAGCCTCATTGTACTCATCTTCTTGAGGATGAGCGTAGATGTCACATCTCTTCTCAGAGATAATTTACCACCATTCTAGCGATTTCATTCACTTTATATTTTTATAGTCTATGTACATTTCTCATTAATTGAAAACATGTATTGTTGTATTTCTTTGTTTCTGGCAATATTTGTGTGTATTTCATTGTAATATCTTTTCTTTCATTTTGTTCAAAAAATAATATGGATCAGTGGTATCAGAGCAGGCTGCTCTTGATCATTTTTCAAAGCATGTCCCCGACAAGGTCTGAGTATAGAAAGTTGGGTCTCTAGCTTGTCTCTCTTGAGGAAAATCACTCTCGCATGCCCAAGAAACCTTCGATAGTGGAAGAAAAGAAAAATGACAGAGCAAAAGATTATATTAACCTGTTTCTTGAACAATCTCTCGCGCGATAGAGGGACAAAATGATGGAGAATTTTTCCCACATTCTTCAATGCCCACCAATAGAAATAGGTGCATCTTCATCAAGCAACCCCTTTGGAGGAGCCTCTCCCTTCAAGGTACAAGTTAAATTTGATATTCTCGTATTTTAAGGTAAGATAGATGTGGATGCCCTAGAAAAATGGTTAAATCTTCTAGAAGGTTATTTCTCTATTCACAATTTTTCCAACAGGGAAATGATCACCTTCGCACTCCTCAAGGCTTTCCCCCATGTCAAGCATTGGTGGGAAACTTACTAGGAGAAAAATTCCACAGAGGAATCTGGAATATATGGGGCCGAGCCCACTTGGGATTTTTTTGTGGATTCGGTCAAGGAACAATATTACCCTATTGATAACTATGAATACCAATACATGAGATGGACCACATTGTTGCAAGAGAAGGGACAAATAGTTTCAGAGTTCACAAATAATTTCCATACCTTTCGTACCAAGTTGGGTATCAAATACTCCGAGCGACACTTGGTTCTAGAATACCATGGGGATTTGCATAGGTACATCCAAACCGAAATGGATTTCCTAAACATCTCATCACTGGGAGTTGCCTATCGAAATTTGGGCACCAGAACAAATGGGAGTTTGGGTCTACAAATTTGCAACAACCAAAGCATTATAAAGATGGACCTAACCAACAACCTCTTGAAAACCAATTCAGGACATAGGAAAATAAGGGTAAGAGAAAGAAGAAGAATGGCACTGGGAAGTGGTGCGAATTCCAAAAAATCCCCTAGAACAACACCGATGAATGTTTCTCCAAATAGTCATTGGTGGTTGAGATCAAAGACAAGGAGCCAAACCCTGATTTGGAATCTGATCCAGAAAATAATAAAAAAAGAAATATCATTGACATAGACCCCACTGCTACTGTCGTGACCGCAATAATTCAACAATAAGAACCAAAAGATCCTAAATATAGGGAGCACCTCTTCCATTCATAGATGTGGGTGGAGGGGACCCCATTGCATTTCATTGTTGATAGCGGAAGTCATAAGAACCTCATCTCAGTTGAGGTCGTCAAACAGTTGGGGTTGTCGACAACAAAACACCCATAGCCTTACAACATCGGGTGGCTTTTCCAGGGATGAGATCTCTGTGTCAGCCAACAATGTCACTTGTCCTATGGAATCCAACCCTTCAATTATGAGGTAGTGTGTGATGCTTCCCCTATTGATGTCTTTGTTGTTGTTTTGGGCCAACCATATATGTGGAAACTTCATGTTGTTTCTGAGTCTCAACCTCATAGTGTCATTATTACTCTGGGGCTCATCTCTATAGGATACCAGAGGTAGTTCCGACTATTTTTCCACCAAAATAGTGTCGCAAGTTAATCTCTCATACTGTCAAATTCAATCTCTTCACAATTTGTTCAAAGGATGAACATAAGGCCATTGAAATCACTGCAACCTCGGCACCTTCTATCCAGCAAAAGCAGATTGCAGAAGGGAAAGAAGATATTGCTTCTTCACCTATGATGGTGCCTACACAATTCCCCATCAAACCAAGATATAACATCTTGGCGAAACAGATTCAATCCTTCCAGCAACAGGTTCATGACATCCTTCCACAGACCAAGCAGCGCAACTTCTCTAGCAAGGCAAGCATCTCACCAAGATTTAGATTCAGCAAATTATTTCCCCTCTTCCCTTGGAACTCAACGCAATGGTTACAATTTCTTCCTAAGGGGGGAGGACTGATCCAAGTGGATATTGGTGGCCACCCACCTATTCCAAATTCCACTTGCCTCATCTTGACAATTTTCAGTTCAACACATTTCTTTGTAATGCTGACATCTCTTTGTAATTTCCCTACACAACATCTAGTTGGATATTGGTGGCCTCCCACCTAATCCAACTGGCTTATTTTGGAAGTTTTCATGTTAGTAAATATTTTTCTACTTTTGGGGCCGTTTTGAGGCCCTAAACAACATTTTTTGGGGATTTCCATAGTCAAATTGTTAACAAAGTTAAATTTTGATGGCATAATGTGTCATTCTAGAAAATACCTTTCCAACGGGCTATCACATTCCTAAAATGGAGATCGTATGCAAACTTTATGACCCAAGTAAGTTGATGTACTAACTTACCCCAAGGGGGCCCACATGACTTTTGGCGCTTCTTCTCCTAGGGTTAGGTTTTTGGATTTCTAGGGTTTTTGCATTCATGTTTATTGTAAAAAATCATTTAGAGCCTCATTGTACTCATATTATTGCAAATGAGCGTAGCCATCACATATCTTCTCAGAGATAAGTTGCCACCATTCTAACGATTTCATTCACTCTGTATTTTTAAAGTCTATGTACATTTCTTTCACTAATAGAAATCATATATTGTTGTATTTATTTGTTTGTGGAAATATTTGTGTGTATTTCATTGTAATATCTCTTCTTTCATTTCATTTTGAAAATAATCTGGATCATGTATGCTATTGTGGTGGATATGATCCACTGGTAGTGATTGTGTGTCACTGGTTAGTATAAGTGTTCTACTAGGAGTGGTTGTGTACCAATAGATAGTAGTTGTATACCACTATGAATAGACACAGTTGTGTTCTATTGGATGGAATTGTAGAAGTTGTATGCTACTATCTGATTTCCATGGATACTACCACTAGTGTTGGATATGATAGCCAGCTAGATGGATAGTCAGTGTGTTGATTAACAAACATTCTCTAGGAAGATAATGGTCCTGGCAGAACAAATTGTTGGTGGACAGACATTCTCCCCATGGAGAATGGTCTAGGTTGACAGATTACTGGCGTATCATGGACTGGTATTTTTTCTGAGGTGCGGTTATTGGCTCGATCAAGTTGAATAATCTACCTCCTAAGGACATGACGTCCTGATTAGGGTGGTTGATATGGTACCCAATATTTTCTAAGGCATATGGGTAGAGATTGATCTCTATGGTACATATGACTGGATTAGAAAATAGTTTGATACTAACATTCATGTCGGAATGGTCTATGTATCCCATAGGGTGGATTTCAACATCTAGGAGGATTGATATTCTTCTAGGACATAGGTCCATATTAGAAGAATAATCCTTGTATCCCATTGTGGGGCTTTCAACATCTATTAGGACAACTCTTTTTCTAGGACGTATGTCTAGATTAGAAGAATGGTTCTTGTATCACTCTGTTGAGTAAGTGACTTATTCAGCATCATGCCCGATTACTCAGATGGAGTATGGCCTCGAGCGATGATGCAGTTGATGCTATCAGATGATACTGATAGTGGTGATGTTGCTCGCAAGTTGATCTATGTGATCATGATATAGCTTATGCAGCTATGATGATGCTACCGGTTCAATGGTATTTTTGTTCTCAATACCATTTCCTTTAATACCTCCTTATCTAGGAGGGAGTGTTGATATTATGGTAGTTGTGGGAGGTATTAACCTCTACATGTAACCTTGATGAGTCTAGAATATTTCGGGAAGCAAGAGAAACCCCATAAGGTTAGGAAATAACCTTAGAAGACAATTCAGCTCAAGATAATAATTTATATTAAATTATTATCCTCCAGAAGTAGATTTCAACCCAGTTAGGTCACTTGGAGGACTATAAATAAGAGGGCGTTAGAGCTCATTTGGCACACTCACTCTCACAAATGCATAAGGACAAGTGGTGCACATGAATAGAGGAGAGTTGCATATGTTGTAGTGGTAACTTGGTATTTGGTTATGGTTTGGAATTTCATCTTGGTACGCTAGCTTTGGAGAGAGGTATGCTACCTTGGTTGGCTATTAGTTCTAGGGTTTTTATCCGAAATTATTCTATCTGTCAAGGTTAAGGTGCTCGGGGGTGGCCTTTGTGCCTATAGTTGGGTGAAAATATTTCTATATTTTATAGGGTGAAACAAGCACACCTATTATTCTAACACAATGAAGGGCATAACCCTCAACTATTTGAGATCATTTCTATGAAACCATTGAAAAAGAAAATCTTCTATAGAAGCACTAGTCCAAATATTAGGAATATTTAGCCATTGTGATATGTCTTTCCATACCTAACTACCAAAAGGGTATTATATGGCCATATGACTGATATTTTCACCACTATTCTTGCATAAATGACACATACCAAGATATTGTGTTTTCTTCTTTGAAGCATTTCCCAAGTCAAAACTCTATTATTCAAAGCTAACCACATATTTTCTTAGGAGACTTAAACTTCCATATCTTCGACCACCACAATTTAGTCTCTTGGTGTTCATCAAAATTAAGTGAAATATATCTCGACTTAGTTGTATAATAGTCCCCATTTTTTTTCATAGACCAACCCAGCTCATCACCAGACTCCATGATTTTGATGTGGCATTTCCTTAACTCCTTAATATAATTATCCCACTGAATTTAAAAGTCCCCATCTAACCTCAACATACCAGATGCCTTCCACCCCTGGTGCCATATATCTGTTGTACCTTCATCCATTAATTGGTTTAATGTAAAAATCCCTACATCATGTAGTTGTTGTATCAACTCCCCTAGAAGAAATATATTATTTCCATAACCTGAAATAGCATCTTCCCCCACTCTAACTAATGTTCCATTTCCAACCATTCATACAAGAAACCTACCAATGATTGTAAAGGATTGTACTAATTATTTCCACTAATTAGATACATTCTTGGTAGTTTTCTCTCTGCTTCTGATCCAATCAAGTAAAGTTCCAAGGGCAATGTACTTTTGAATTATGATTATCTTCCACAACCCATATTTAGTTATGAGGTTCCATAAGCTTTTTGCAGCCAAATTTCCAATACAAATAAATGTATATGTTTGAGACCCCAACCCCACTCTCCTTTGGGCATGTCAAGTGACTTCCACTTTGAAATATGATAACCCCCCTTCTCAACCCGACCCTTCCATGGAAAGTTAAAACAAAACCTTATAATATTTTCCACCACCCCCAAGTTAGGGATGTGTACTAAAGAGTGCCAATAGACAGGTATATCCTCAAGTATCGACTTTACCAAAATAAATTCCCCCCAGGAGAGCCACCTATTACATTATAAATGTATCCTTCTCTCAATCTTTCCTAAAATATGCAACCAATCCTACTTGTAGTAACCATTGGATTTTATAATGAATCCCAAGTATTTTATGCCTCCATCAAGTTCCAAGAGTGTATATGGAAACAGAGTATTTAAATTTAGTTGCATAACATCATCAATTCCATGAATTTTTTTTGTAGATTTATTGAGATTAATCTCCATTTTAGTGGAATTATTGTATAATTGTACAATATCCTTCATATAACTACCTTCATCCACAAAACCATTAGTGAAAAGTAAAACATCATCTACAAAACGTAGAAGTTTAAAGATGTTTCCTTCCCACTATCTCAATAGCCTCCAAGACTACATTCTTGTTAAGTCCCTCTATAACTAGTAAGAACAAGTAAGAAGAAAGTGGGAATCACTGGTACAGACCTCTTGAGGGTATAAAGAATGGAGAGGTTTCCCCATTGATGAGAACTGTAAAAGAAATAGTTGTGACATGACCCATAATCCAATTGACAACAAGGAGACTAAACCCAATATAAATTAATAGTTGTCTTAGATATAGCTAGCATGTCCTATCAAATTCCTTAGGGAGGTTCAGTTTCAATATCATGGCTGACTTCTTACTCACTTGAATGAAGTGAATACCATCTAAAGTGGATCATATAGCCTCATGAATTTATCTCCCTTCTAAAAACCCAAACTATTCATATGAGATAAACCCTAACAAAAGTTTCTCCATTCCAACAACAAGAACATTATGAATTATTTTATAAATACAATTGCAAAGGAAGATCATTCTAAAGTCATCGAAATATATAGGATTATATGTTGGACAACTGAGAGGGGGGGTGAATCAGTTGTTACCATGCTTAAACAATTATGCTTCTTTTAAAATCTTTACAAGGCACTCAATGATGATCACAATAATGCAGGGAAATAAAAAA
>JZKD02S0551115.1:134677-155517 GCA_000966675.3 Picea glauca
CTGTATTTTTACAGTCTCTGTACATTTATTTCATTAATAGAAATCGTGTATTACTGTATCTCTGTGTTTATGGTTGCATCTCTGATATATTTCTGTTATCTTACTGGATATACGCAATATCTCTGTGCATTTCTTTATTATATCTCCGCTCTCATTTCGTGCCGAAAATAATCCGGATCACTCGAACCCCTAAATAACCATGGAGGCCCAGCGTAAGCTGGCTCTTTCTCTCTCCTTCTCTGTTCCCGTGTGATCGTGGGCTAGGTTCATGGTTCAATTTGAATGCAGCATCTTTTGCATTTTGCGCTTCGGCGCTACAGTAACGTCTAAACATTCGACTCTGCAACTGCCGAACCCTGGTAGGGCTAGTGAGCGACCAATGGGGATGAATCCCTACGGGGTCAGCGAATGGCCAATAGGAACAAACCTCAACAGGGGTAGAGAGAAACCAATGAGAAATGCCCCATTGCGCGGTTAGGTGGCATACAAGTGGTAAGAGGGAAACACGACACGATGGTCGTCATGATAGGGAGGGACCCCACTTCACACACCACACTATTCCGGACCCCCCCCCCCATTAAAGGCAGAATGGAAAGGGGGGTCCGGAATCCACCTGGGAGCCGTTGATCAGAATGGGTTAATCTCGACCGTTTGAGAGTTGCGCATCCAATTTTGGGACCCCCCCCTGCCCCCCATTAAAGGTAGAATGGAAAAGGGGATCCGGAATGCATCCTCGGCCATAGATCTGGGTAGGTGGACTCTGGTCGTCCAGATCTATTCGCTACTTATCCTAAAGCATAACGACGTCTCGGCTTAAGTTAACGTCTTGTTTCCACATATAACGGTCATTACAGACCCTAAGATCCTCCGACAAAATCTCTTCCATTCATCGGGGTTTACCGTCAAGAAAATCCGGACTCTCAATCACGGAGATCCCATATCTTCGATAATCTCTCTTCCATCCTTAGCCCCTCTTGGCTATGCCTTCTGGTCCATATGACCGTTCTCATAAGACCGCAGCCTTATATCCTCCTATCGGGGTTTCAGACTTTCAAGTGCTAAAATGCACTTGTCCCCAGGATCTGCGATTCCCGAATCCCAACGCGCTCCAACATCCACTAGTCCCCTTGGGCTAGTCTCTTGG
Organism: Picea glauca; assembly: GCA_000966675.3. Taxonomy (NCBI): domain Eukaryota; kingdom Viridiplantae; phylum Streptophyta; class Pinopsida; order Pinales; family Pinaceae; genus Picea; species Picea glauca. The sequence continues at coordinate 135,822 of JZKD02S0551115.1, forward strand.
GTCCATACGACCTCCCTCTATATGACCGCAGCCATGCCTCCTCATCAGGGTTTTGACACTCGTGATGTCCCAACAATTTGGTTCACCAATCCCTGATTCCCGACACGCTCCTCTGTTGCCTTAGCCTCCCGGGCTAAGTCTTTAGTCCACGTGACCAATGTCCCCGTGACCACAACCTTACCTCTCGTCGGGGTTTCGAACTTCGAAGTTTCACCATGTATGGACTTCTCGTCCCCATGATTCCCGATTCTCCGAATCCTAACTAGCTGACAGCTGGCTCCCACTTATTGTAGTTTCACGATTTGCGATTCCAAAATGCATAAACACTTTGTCACCAGGATCCCCGATATCCCGATGACCCAAACATCGATCAACAAATTCCTATCGGGCCTTTCCTCGATGGCACCGATTTCTTCCATGCGTCCTCCTCAATATGGAAAGTTCTGATCTCTCTGGGATTTCGAGACTTGTGATGTCCCAATTCCTTCGACCTCAGAAACTCCGATTTCCCAAATGTTGATATCCCAATGAAGGTTGGGACGTCTTCCTGGTGTGAGAATGGTTAAACCTCGTGCACCTCCTATCCGATCCGACGGCTGACGGGTAAATGGGCCAAGATCTAACGACCTAGATCCATTCTTCCCGCGCACACCCCAGAGACTAAGCTCCGAGCATCTTAACCCGATCCAACGGTTGACGGGATTTCTGAATGAGATCCAACGGCTCAGATTGTCCCACCTAGGGCATTCTTCCACTACTTCATGGATGTGGAAAGATCAATGGTTCAAAGGTTCTCCTAGGCCTTGGGATCTACGATCTCGATTTCCTCACTGTTCACAAAGATAGAGGGAAAAAGGGGCAAGGTATGTAATTCCCTTGCTACTTTCATCAATCTAACGGTCGTGAATGGCTATGGGTCATCTGACGAGATCTCCTTCGTTGATTTGTCACTTATCCCTATGCTGTTATCTCGAAACCTTAAGAGGGTCATTCCTCCTCATACAGGGTTATTAAGACTTGCCCATTCAAGTCCTTTTTCTAGGTTCTTTGGAAAACCGTTCCAAGAAGCGAATCTCTGTGAAGAGTCCTATTTCAGGGCCTTCCTGGAAATAGATAAAGGGAAACAAACTCCCGAGGATGGACTGGAAGTCTGACTTGATTCAACTCATGCATAACTAAATTCATTTATCAACATAAGCCACATGGGGACTTCTTTTATAAGCATATATCTATTATTTTTTATCAAAACACTGCACAGACATTCTTATACTGTAATCGTTCATAATTTCACAGTTCTACGAGCATATATATCAGTATATGAATTTCAAGACGCAATATGTAAAAAACTTATCAGAAATAACACCAGAGGTGGGTGCAACTGCTAAGAGGGGTGCTCATTTCCACCCAACCGTAGGTGTAGCGACTCCCAGTGGATTTACCACTAGCCACCCCCGAGATGAGACCACGATGCTCTGAGACTACGTCTCTCTGTCTGCCAGTGACCAGGAGCGAAGGTTGCAATCCTTCCTCTCTGTTATCACTCACTCTACATAATGCCAGAGTTCCCCTTATGTCTGCCCCTCTCAATCGCTTCTTCCATATGCCTTATCCTCTCGCAAGGTTGCGTGTATTACCCTCACACCGATCAGGCCTGACGGCTCTATAGATAGGCGGTTCACCTCCCCATCCCTCACTAAGCCATCAACATGTCAACCTACAAGGCATTAAATTTCAGGGCCAGTGAGCCGCTTTTGGTTCTCCGGGCCCGTGGAGTCCAAATACGGTATTTAATTCTCGGTGGAAGTTAACGCCCCCTTTCCAGGTGCCTTCCACCGCCATCGTGGTCTCTTTTCTGCACATCCCCTCTCAGCATTTCTGCAATAAATTCAAATGTTATTCGCATTCATTGACCTCTTCCTCAAGGTCCATTTACATCACATATTCATATTTATGAGTTTGCCATAGTTCTTGGCCAGTCCAGTTATATTTACAAGCTGGGGGAAACAGGGTGTTACACGAACCTTGTCCTTCGATCTCTTCAAACACCATGCAGGCTTCCTCTTGCACCGGTTGAAGCCTCTGTGTAACTTCCATAACTCTGCCCTAGATGGAAGTAATCTGTTGTTGGGCCGTGTGTTGTTCTTGTGATCTCTTATTTCTCTCGACTGTAGTAAGTGACTTATTCTACGCTTGAAATGTCAGTGCCTGCTACTATGCCTCCTGTAGCTGTGCTTCCAACTTCCTAAGCTCTGGATCTTTCGTGAGGCCTTCATAGGCTTGCATGCTTCTATCGCTCAACTTCTTTCATTCTAAGGCGGGGGCCTTGATCCTTCCAAGTGCGCTCTTGGTGGCTTCCTCCCTCTGGTTGCACACTTCCTGCGGAGTGCTTGGTACTTCTTGGATCTCCAACTCCATTACCCTTGCTTGAAGCTGTTGGATAGCCTCAGTGAGCTTCATTACTTGAAATTTGACTGCCTCGTGTTCCTCTGGTGCCAAGCCTGGCACAGAGAAAAGTGTTCTTCTCACCACTTCCTTGATTGCAGTCTACTCTTCAAGCAGCTAGTCCTTTTCCCTCTGTATCTTTTCTTTGTCTTCCTCGAGCATCACCCAAAAATCATCTTTTTCATTCTCACACGCGGTTACACAGTACCACGCAACTAGTAGTTTCTCTAAGATCTCTTATTTTTCTTTCTTCAAGGCTTCTATAGCCTTTTCCTTTTCTTCTTGGACTCGCTTAATTCGAGCCTCTGTTGCATCTGCAAGTCTTCAAAGTTGGGTTGGCTCATTCCCCAACTCTATAACCTGTAATGAAGAGCACGCAGTAGGGACTCCATGGACTAAATGAATGGCTTGCTGCATTTCCTTTAGTTCCTTCTCGACTTATTCACACATCTCCTCTTGCTTTGCTCCATATCTCTATAATAGGTCCTTGGATGCATCCTCTATTGCTCCGTGGACTAGACTAATGTCATCCTCTGTGAGTGTAGCCTCTAGTTGGGGCTTACTGGCATGGGTCTTATTTCTTACTGAGGGTTTTTGCGAAGAACCCTTCCTCTTCTTTGGTGTCTTTGTCTCGGTAGGGGGGTCCTTCTATAGTGTAGCTTTGCCTTCTCCTTGTTTTTCTTCTTCTTCCACTCCTACTTCTTGATTCACTTTGTTGCCTCCTCCTCCTTCGAGCAAGCCAGATCCATTTTCCTCAGAGGCGTTGTCCTCCTCATCAGTCTATATGTCTTGGACTTCCTCCTTTTTCTTCTTCTTCTTCGCGTTGGTCTGTCTGAAATGCTTAGCCTGGGTGACCAAGGGGATTCCTATAATGTCAGCATATGAGAGTTATGCGTTTGAAACCGGTACAAGGAACTTTATCGGCCATTCCTTGGTGCTCTGTTCCATGTCTTCATTGGTCGTCTTGTAATAGGACTGTAATTGTTCTTTTCTCTCATCCCTACGAGAAGTAATATATATGAAATGCCTATCTGCATGGAACTTAGCAATCGGTCTGTTCTGTTGCAAGGTGCATGGAGTCATCTACGGGAATGAATCGATGGAAACCTTCAGTTGTTGATAATAGGCATGGAACACTACGTTTGATTTCCATTTCTTCGACATATAATTTGTAAACCATAATGTAGAGAATCTAGCTGCCAATGGCTCTGATGGTTCAATTTCTAGAAATGTTGCTCCCTTGGGAATTTTCCAAGCAACAAATGCAATCAACATGAGTAGAAAACTGAAGTGGAACTCGTATCCTTGATCCTGCACTTCACAGAAATATTTCTCAAGATCGTTGACAAGGTAACTCGCCCAGTTCATCTGCATCCCCTCCACTCATTTTCCTGCGAGGTCCACCACGAACCTGGTGACCTGCGTGGGGTGGTTCTTTCTTACCAGCTATAATTTGGAAAGCGAGGTGCACTGTGCCATCCTAGATAGGGGCTATCTTGTAGCCTTGCTTTCCCTCTTCTACTTCATCATATGATTCCTTTATTTTTTGTTCCAGGAAGCGATCTGAGACCTTCCCTGGGTAGAACTATTGTGGGTCAGGTCCCTGCATGCTCAATCCTATAATTAAGTGGATCAATGTCAGATCCATAGTAATCCGCCTATCAAGCCACATGTATCCTCCATGATAGAATGATAAGAGGATTTTAACACAAGTGCTAACCTCCTTATGTCGACAAAAATGAGGAATTTTCATGACATTCAGTATTGTGGACTACACCATCTCTTTGATCCATGACCAGGAGACTATGCGAGGCTTCTTCCCAGTTGTCTTCATCAGGTATTTGTGAGGTGCGAGCATGGCGTAGTTATTTCTATCTCCAAGGTTAAAGTCATTGTTCTTCGGAGATGGGATCTTTCCCAACTGGCTTCCTTCTACGCGTATCCCCTTCGGTATGTACGCGGTGATCAAAATGTACTCGTAAGCCCGTGGGATGTTGTCATGGTTAACAAGGCAGGATGTAATCAGGTAATATCAACGGGATCTACTTCACATTATCCAGATCATCGCAATGCTTACTTCACTTCTTGGTCGCAGGGTTTCCACGTTTCAACCGATGTCTAGTTGAAGGGGAGTCTTGCAGTCCTCTGGTCGATGAAGCATGTATTCCTTCATACATAGCTTTATCATCCATAAACTTCTTCAGAACTTATTTAACAAAATTCCATAGCTCAATGCGCTCCACTGACATTCTCACTGGTAACAAATAGGTCGGGGTAGGTTAACAGATAGTGAGGTAAAAAATAGATGGCGAGGTTTGATAGCACATCTTGACACATGCAATCACTTCTGTTATTTTCAAATATAATCACGGGTAGCAAAAAGTGGTCCCATCGCAGCGTCAGAGAGGTTAAATAAGTGAACATCGTAATGGATTCTTCCAATGGGCAGGACTGCTTCCATCAATGTGAATTCATCCATTATGGCATGGTCTCAACGTCCCAAACATAGTTTATTCACCCATAAATGCATTTTCTATCCATTCAGAGCGTCATTCTAATGGCTAGAATGCCTCCAATGGTCATATAGCTTTGTCGGGGCGAAGTCCCATTCTGCGTGGTTCTGTTGTTCCGGCGAGGTTAAGAGCCTGCAAGCCTGCCTCTTGCAAATTCTTCTCTGTAACTTCTTATAGCTTTTCCAACCTGGCTTTCTTATTATGGAGCTTCCTTGCCGTGTTTCCTATGATCTAAGTCTCTCTAATTGTTTCTGGATTCCTCTTTCCATTCTTATTCTTATCTTCTCCTAACATAGTGACTTCGTAGTGTTGATGTGCTTTCAATGGGTTCAAAGTTAATATCCCTTCCCTTACCTGGGTGGATATACTTTTCTCTTGCATGGATAAGTCTTTCAAACCTTCTTGTGTTCTTTCATCTTCGACAGCTAATTCTCTTGCCTTATGTTGCTTCGACTTAACTTCTCGTTCTTCTATCAGTCGATCTATTTTCCTAGTTATGAAATCCCTTATTTCTTACTTTTTCTTTTCTGTAGCTTCTTCCTCTATTTTCCTTCTAATCTAATCCTTCTCAATCCAAGTCTTTCCTAACAAAAGAGGGAACGAGGCGTTGTTCTCAATAAACCCAATAACTTCAAATTCCTCTTCTGTCGATGTTCCATGAATAATAACAGGTACATTACTAAATATTCCACACAAGGTTATCATCTTTCCTTTGAACAATCCTATCCTTCCCAATGAAGGTACTATAGTATGCTTTCCCAAAATTTTCCAAGTGCTTTCTGTCATAATATTTACCAGTGTCTCCTCATCCAAGACACAGTCTATGTCGAAGACTCTTATTCTTGTACTTATGTGTTGTTTTTTATTCATGATCTCTGGTAAGATGACAACTTCATGATCATTCATTGCTTCTTTTATGTAACACCATGTTTCCCCCAGTCTATAAAAATAACTATATTGGCCAAGAACTATGGCAAACTCAAAGATGTGAATGTTTGATTTGACGGACCTTTGTATAAAAGGTCGATGATTGTAAATTATGTTATGATTATGTGTTGCATGACTTTTGGGAGGGGCATGTGCTAAAAGAGACCACAATGGCTAATGAGAGGTGGTGGAAGGAACCTGGAATGGTTGTGTTAACTTCCATCGGGCCAGTACCGTACTAGTTTTTACTTGCTCAAAGATCGAAACAACTCTCTGACCTTGGAATGGATTTCCCATCAGATTGGTAGGTGGGGAGGCTCCTCAAGAGTTAATGAGGGGATGGGGGTGAACCACCCATCCGTAACATCTCCCAAACCTGACCACAGATGGGGAATTTCATGCCACATGCAATCTTGCAGAGAAAAGGCAAGAGAGGAAGTGTGGTAAAGGAGAAGGGGGAGGAGAACACGCGCGACAGAGATCGCAGAAGAGAACCGAGAGAAACTCAAGAAATATAGGGAGTTCTAAATAGAGGAGAAGAAGAGTAACCTTTGTCCTTAACTTCCATTGAGATGGAAGTAGGAGACAGAATCTCGAGCATCATGGTCTAGCTCGGGGGTGGCTAGTGGTAAATCCGGTCGGAGTCACTGAGCCTACAGTTGGGTGGAAATGAGCACCCCTCTCAAAATTCATGTCACACCTAGTGTTTCTGATAAGTGTTTATATCTTGTATCTTGAATTGAATATTCTGGATGCATGTTCATGTTTGTACACTCATAAATGGTTTCTATATAGAAGTATTTTCCTGGTGTTTTGATCGGAAATAACAGATACATGCTTATACTTATATGACCATAATCGTTTTATGTATATAATGAATAAGTTCAGAATACGAGTCCATTCCCTTGAGATTCATTCCATCTACTTGACTCACGCTATGTCCTGGTTTTATTTCCCGAAAGCACCTCCTCCCGGGAAGTTCCCTCGCATTCCAGAGCCGGAGTGAATTCCTTGAAAAGACTACTGTTTTAGTAAACCCACGAGTTTACCTTACCCCTGACATAGAGTTCATGGCTCGACGAATTAGGAAGGATTTTCAATTAGGTCACCAATCCTAGGGATAATTACCAAAGAAACTATTGAAGGATCATGTGATCTGAGTCTGGAAACCTTGTACAAGAGAGAGTAGTTCTCTCAGGTTTTCGTCATTTCGGCGTTTCGGCACCCGGGAAACCAAAGGGTAAGACCCCTCATTTTTGCAAGTGTGAAATCCTGGTACCCGAAACCCCGACGCGCTCTATAGATGAGCCAGTTTTGCGTGAATAGGTTTTGACGTTTAAGCACCCGGGAAACCCAAGGGCAAGACCCCTCATCTTCGCCAGTCGCAAAATACCGGTACGTGAAACCCCGATGCGCTCTGTGGATGACCCCTAGGTCATCGGACAGGGTCTTGTGGTAGGAAGGAGGAGTCCTGAAAGAATCTGGACCGCCCATTTGTAGGGATGTGTGGCGAAGATCTAAAGCCGTCGGGATTCTGGAGATCGAGGAAATAGGAGTGAAGACCCCGCCAAAATCCTGAAAGGGAGAATGTTGGGATTTAATCTGGGTTGTTGATCAAGTCAACAATCTGGACCATAGATCTAGATGATACCAGGCTTTCGAGTCCTGGGGATTAAAAAGGGAAAGGAGGAACGCTTGCATCGCGATTCCCCGAATCGTGAAACCCCGAAAGCATTTAGAGGATTAGCACCAGGTCATAGGATTGGTTGTATGACAAGCAACCCGAGGGAGGAGATAAATATCTGTTAGACCCTTTCGAGTTTCGTCATTTCGAAAGATAGAGAACAGGGGAACGCTAGCATCGCAATTCCCCGAATCACGAAAGCCGGAGCACATTTTTGGTAAGGCCTGTGGTCATAGCCAACGATCACATGGAGGAGGATAAGGGAAGGGATGGTCTATGCTAGGCCCCATAGAAATTTGGGTGTTCTGTCCCTCGAAGAAAATACATAAAGAAAAATAAAATCTTAGTTGTCATAGTGGGTGTGTGACAAATTGGTATCAAAGCATGGTTACAACACTTGGCCTGCTTGGGCTCATGAATGAGTTGCGTAGAAATTCCATTTGAATTACTCTTAAAATGAGTAACCCTCTACCTTAACCCCCTTTATCAAAAGCTGAAGTTAAAAAAAAAAAAAAAAATGAAAATTTCCTATTGTGTGTATGCGTTTCAAAAACATGAATTATGTGCTGACTATGAATGAAAATAATGTTGACTAACAACAAGTGTTTTTCTTGCACAACAAGCGGACGATCAACCGTGGGAAACTACAAACGCATAGAATGGTGACGCACCACGAAGTGGGGGATGGCTCCCACAATAGAGATGAAGAGTCCGGCGAAAGGAGAGTGGTAGAGACCCCTCCAAATCTAGCTAAGACTGTGAGAGGCCTCATGGTCGAACTACAGAGCTGCAAGGCTGACAACGAGAGGTTGATAAAAGAGAAAGAGAAGCAAACGGAAATTAATGCAGTCTTGCTGCAGATCTTATCTGACATACAAATACAATTGCAGCATGGACCTGACACTAGTCACGCGGACCGACAACGGACAAAGAAAAGTCGAAGTCCACCTGAGATACGGAAACATGGTCTTTTAAGTGGCCACACTGGGAAGAGCACCTCAAGAAAGGTCCACCCCAGAGATAAGGGACAAGTGTCAGGCGATTCCTCTAGAATGGAAACTGGCAACTCGGAGAGATGTTCTAGCAACAAAACTAGTTCTTACTCCCGAAGAAAAAGGAAGAAGCAAAATCATTCCAAAAATCATAATCTCAAAGAATTCAAGAAGTCCAAACCACCCTCTTTCGACAGTGAAATAAATAAGGGAGAGAAAGTGGAGGCCTGGTTGTTTGGACTAAAGAAGTATTTCAGAGTCCATGACTTCTCAGAAAAATTGAAGGCCCGAGTAGCCACTTTCAACTTGAATGGAAAGTCTTCCATTTGGTGGGAAGACCTTAAGAATGTGAAAGGGATTCACGAAGAAGACCTATATTGGGAACGGTTTGAGAAATACTTTAGGAAGAAGTATCTGTCGGAAAAGTATTTCGACGAAAAGACTAAAGAATTCTATGAACTCAAGCTGGGGCAACACACCATAGAGGAATATGTCAGCAGATTCCTCGAATTGTTGAGGTATGTACCCTATATAAAAGTAGAAAAGGAAAAGGTGCGACGATTCATCAATGGACTACCTAAGGACTATCAGAACATGATTGAGTTTGATGAGCCAAAGACCCTAGAAGACCAGTGTGTCCCCATGGGGAGCACCATTTATGTTTGTGAAGAAGAAATATAGTACCCTCCGACTATGCATAGATTATAGGCAACTCAATAAGGTAACCATAAAGAACAAGTACCCCTTACCCAGGATCAATGAGTTGTTCGATAAATTGGGAGGTGCTTCCATCTTCTCAAAGATTGACTTGAGATCTGGATATCATCAAGTCTGAATCAAGGGTGAAGACATCCACAAAACTGCCTTCAGGACGATATATGGTCACTATGAGTTTGTGGTAGTACCATTTGGATTGACCAATTCCCCTGCCACTTTTATGTGCTTGATGAAAAGTGTGCTCAGCAAATTCCTAAACAAATTTGTACTGGTTTTTATTGACGATATATTAATTTACTCCAAGAATAGAGAGGAACATGACGAACATCTTAGACTTGTGCTTCAAATGCTAAGAGAACATCATCTCTATGCCAAATTTAGCAAGTGCGACTTTTTCTAGAAGAAAATACATTACTTGGGCCATGTCATATCTGAAGAGGGAGTAGCAGTAGACCCTGACAAGATCAGGTCTATCATGGAATGGCCTACCCCAAAGGATGTTTCATATATCAGATCCTTTATGGGATTAGCGGGATACTATAGGAGATTTATAAAAGGATTCTCCAAGATTGGTTGTCCAATCACTTCCCTCCAGAAGAAGGGAGTTAAATTCCTTTGGACCCCAAAATGCGAAGAAATATTTCAGTCCCTAAAACATCTACTGACCCACGCACCCATGTTGAAGATCGTCGATCCTGAAGCTGACTTCCTAGTGTGCACAGATGCCTACAAGGAAGGGCTCGGAGGAGTCCTTATGCAAGAGGGAAGTGTAGTATTCTATGAATCCTGAAAATTGAATGAACACGAAGCCAACTATGTGACCCATGATCTAGATCTGGCCGCCATAGTGCATGCCTTAAAAATGTGGAGGCATTACCTCCTAGGAAGGAAATTTGTACTTATGACAGACCACTGTAGATTGCGATATCTATTTGACCAACCAAAACTCAATGTTAGACAAGCTAGGTGGATTGCCCTTCTTAGTGAGTTTGATTTTGAAATCAAACATGTTAAAGGAAAGGAAAATAAGGTGGTCGATGCCCTTATCAAAAGTATGAAAACAATTCACCTAGTGGTGGTAAGCACCTGTGAGATGAATGTCAAAGAAAGAGTCAAGAATGCACAAGAAATAGACACATTCTTCTAGACCGTAACCTCGTACCTGGAGCAAGAACCCACAGGGATAAAGTATGAAGGATACCAGATGATGGATGGAGGCTTGCTAACTTCCAGAAATAGATTGTATATTCAAGATTGTGACGACTTGAAGAGGTTCATAATGGATGAGCTACATAAAAGACCATATGTTGGTCATCCAGCGTATCAGAAGATGATCACGGCCACCACGAAACAATTCTATTGGCTTAGATTAAAGAAATACATAGCTAACTATTTAGCTAAGTGCATAGAATTACAACAGGTTAAAGTAGAACACCGACACCCAGCAGGATTATTACAACCTCTACTAGTCCCGGAATGGAAATGGGAAACCATTTCCATGGATTTCATCACTGGATTACCAACATCGACTAAACAGAATGATGCCATCATGGTAGTGGTAAATAAATTGAGCAAGTCCACCCATTTTATCCCCATCAAATCGACTTGCAAGGAAATAGATATCACCAACATATTCATGAAGGAAATATTCAAACTACATGGTATGCCTAAAAAGATCGTGTCTGACAGAGACACGAAATTTACTTCCAACTTTTGGAAATCCTTGATGGCTGGTCTAGAGACCAAATTACTGTTTAGCAGAGCCTATCATCCTCAAACCAATGGACAAATGGAAAGAGTGAACCAAATATTGGAATACATGCTAAGAATGCATGTAATGCATCAACCCAAAAAGTGGGAAGATTACCTGCCACTGGTGGAATTTGCCTACAATAACGGCTACCAAGAATCCCTGAAGATGAGTCCTTTCAAAGTCCTCTATGGTAGACTGTGCAACACTCCAGTTAGTTGGAGTAATATCATAAACAGAATTACTATTGGACCTGACATGAAGAAAGAAATGGAACAACAAGTGATTCAGATAAAACAGAATCTGAAGGTCACTCAGAACAGACAGAAAAGTTACGTCGACCGAAAGAGAACTCCAAGAGAATTCAAGACGAGAGACCACATATATCTCATAGTTAGGCCCAGGAAGAGTTCCCTGAGGATGGGAGCTTGTGCCAAGTTGGCACCTCGGTATTGTGGACCCTTTGAAGTTCTAGATAGAGTGGGACCTGTAGCCTATAGGCTAGCACTTCCTCCCACAGTAAAAGCACATAATGTTTTCCATGTTTCATTATTGAAGAAATATGTACACGATTCTAATCATATAATTGACTGGTCTATGATCCAGGTGGAACCGGAGGGAGGACTCCTACCAAAACCTCAATGCATACTAGATAGAAAGGAAACCCCACTCAGGAACCGAACCATTGCACAGGTCAAGGTGCAGTGGAAACATTTTGGCCCAGATGAGGCTACATGGGAAATGGAAGATTCCATGAAACAATCATATCCGATTTTGTTTACTTCTGTACATACACGTCATATATAGATTGAACATAGAGGATGATGCTCCTTTAAGTGGGAGGGAATTGTAACACCCTTTTTCCCCCAGTCTGTAAAAATAACTATATTGGCCAAGAACTATGGCAAACTCAAAGATGTGAATGTTTGATTTTATGGACCTTTGTATAAAAGGTCAATGATTGTAAATTATGTTATGATTATGTGTTGCATGACTGCTGGGAGGGGGATGTACTAAAAGAGACCACGATGGTTAATGAGAGGTGGTGGAAGGGACCTGGAATAGTTGCGTTAACTTCCACCGGGCCAGTACCGTACTGGTTTTTACTTGCTCAAAGATCAAAGCAACTCTCTGACCTTGGAATGGATTTCCTATCATATTGGTAGGTGGGGAGGATCCTCAAAAGTTAATGAGGGGATGGGGGTGAACCTCCCATCCGTAACATCTCCTAGACCTGACCATGGACGGGGAAATTCACGCCACACGCTATCTTGCAAAGAAAAGGCAAGAGAGGAAGCGTGGTAAAGGAGAAGGGGGAGGAGAACACGCGCGACGAAGATCGCGGAAGAGAACCGAGAGAAACTCGAGAAATATAGGGAGTTCTGAATAGCGGAGAAGGAGAGTAACCTTCGTCCTTAACTTTCATTGAGCTGGAAGTAGCAGACCGAATCTCGAGCATCGTGGTCTAGCTCGGGGGTGGCTAGTGGTAAATCCATTCGGAGTCACTGAGCCTATGGTTGGGTGGAAACGAGCACCCCTCTCAGCAGTCGCGTCACACCTGGTGTTTGTAATAAGTGTTTATATCTTGTATCTTGAATTGAATATTCTGGACGCATGTTCATGTTTGTACACTCATAAATGGTTTCTGTATAGAAGTGTTTACCCGGTGTTTTGATCAGAAATAACAGATGCATGCTTATACTTATATGACCATAATCAGTTTATGTATAGCATGAATAAGTTCAGAATACGAGTCCATTCCCTTGAGATTTGTTCCATCTACTTGACTCATGCTATGTCCTGTTTTGATTTCCCGAAAGCACCTCCTCCCAGGAAGTTCCCTCGCATTCCAGAGCCAGAGTGAATTCCTTGAAAAGACTACCGTTTTAGTAAACCCACGAGTTTACCTTACCCCTGACAGAGAGTTCATGTCTTGATGAATTAGGAAGGCTTTTCAGTCAGGTCACCAAGCCTAGGGATAATTACCCAAGAGACCGATGAAGGATCATGTGATCTGAGTCTGGAAACCTTGTATAAGAGAGAGTATTTCTCTTAGGTTTTTGGCGTTTCGGCACCCGGGAAACCAAAGGGTAAGACCCCTCATTTTCGCAAGTCGTGAAATCCCGGTACCCGAAACCCCGACGCACTCTGTAGATGAGTCAGTTTTGCGTGAATAGGTTTCGGTGTTTCGGTACCCGGGAAACCCAAGGGCAATACCCCTCGTCTTCGCCAATCGCAAAATCCTGGTACGTGAAATCCCGATGCGCTCTGTGGATGAGCCCTAGGTCACCGGACAGGGTCTTGTGGTAGGAAGGAGGAGTCCCAAAAGAATATGGACCGCTCATTTGTAGGGATGCGTGGTGAAGATCTAAAGTCGTCGGGGTTCTAGAGATCGGGGAAATAGGAGTGAAGACCCCACCAAAATCCTGAAAGGGAGAATGTCAGGATTTAATACAGGTCGTTGATCAATTCAACAATCTGGACAGTAGATCTGGATGATACCAAGCTTTCGAGTCTCGTGGATTAAAAAGAGAAAGGAGGAACCTCATCCTTTCTATTTCTAATTTTCTAATATGTTCTTAATCTCTTGATATTTTTGTTGTCTCGTATTCATCCTTTCAACTTTAGCAATCATCCTTTGACAGTCCTAAACCTCATGGCCAACAATTTTACAACAAAGACAAATAGGGCCTACACCAGGGCATTCCTTAGCAAGATGTCTCAATCTTCTACAGTTATAACATAGTGTCAATCCTCTCTTTCTCTTGTAAGTTCCCCAACTTCTCTCGTACTATGCACTAGGATCATAGTGTTGGACCTGCAATCTACAAAAATTATTTCTAGGTTCATGCTTCCAATTATTATTCCCAAAATTATTTATATGCATAGGAATAACATATCTTTCTCTATTTCTATCAAATTTATTCAAATCAACTCTTTCTTCTAACTGTGCCCTAGCTTTCAGACTAGGACAAAATCTATCAAACATACCTAGATTCATGCTTTCAAAACAAAAATTTCCACTTATCTTACTCTTTATCAAAACACAAAGCTTTACCTCTTTTACGATCTTACCTCTTTTCTTCAGATCAGGTTTCTTTTCTTAGCACAGATCTTCACAAGTCAAGTAGAGTATTGTGCACTACAGCAGTAGATCTACACACAAAGCTTCTCTTTTCTTTCGGTTCCCAGCAATCACAGTTTCAGGTCCCGGCAGCGGAACCATTTGTTGGCACAGGGGCAGACCCAGGGTTCAACGCTTCAATAACACACCAAAAAAACCCTAAATATCAGCCCTTTTGGCAACATCTGTGAAGCATATGTAGTCTCACCTGAGGTAGAGGCAAGGGGGGTTACAGTACTCAAGTGTCTGTAACCAAGATGGGACACAAATATGTGATTATAACACCTCGCAAGTACTTAGAAGATAGCATGCATCAATATATTAGTCTAACTTTCATCGCATATCAAATCCTAAGGACAGATTGACACAGTAACAATGACAAAATACACATTGCACTTAGCATCATAAGCAGATATAACACATTCAATATAATTAAAGCACTAAGCATTCATAGATCTATCTATCATACATAAAAATCAATGCACTAAGCATATTCACAGCATAAACATCATAGCACAAAGAAAACCATCAACATAGGATATATGTGGTTCACCCCAGTGTGGGGCTACATCCACCAACTGCTTCCTCTTCTCTATTATTCTTCAATCTCTTACATTCGTCTACTCTTGTGCACTAAGCCACAGAGCCAAGCTTTGCACCGGATAGGTGATCTGCGCACTAAGCACCAAATCCACCTTCCCAAAATCAGGCCAAGGCACAGAGCCAACTCTTCTACCAAGAACATAGCCTTACATACATGTTATGTTGCACAAAGAAAATCAGAACTACTTTCCTCTTGCACTTAGCCTATCACACACTTATCACACCGCTACTTCTACCTTACAATCTTACTTATTTATACTTTTACATTTACAAAAAGGCCTAATCATGGGTAAACCCATGGGACAACATCCCTTAACCCATTACAAAACCCGAAGAACCCCATGTTGGGTCCAAAAATCCCACAAAACAGGTGAGATCCCGTGATCTCAGCTTCGCCTGAGCGCTCCATCTTCGACCAGCCTATTGAAGTCCAAAATGTGGTCAAACCCAACCAATGTTTCCTCAAAACTTGGTCGAGGGCCAACATGCACAGCTATCTTTATTTTCATATACTTTTTATTACCCTTTACCAATTGTTATCTATAATTCCTCTATCAATATTATATTTATCTCACATTAAATTTAGTCCTTTCATTATTATTAGCCTAAGTCAACCCCTTATTTCAATGCGTCATTTTAACACTCTTTTAATACTCTAGGATTTTCTTGAATAATTTATCCCACCGATTAACTTTAGTACTTTAATATTTTAGCTCCAAATCCCAATGACTATTTTTAATATGGTTTTCCTCCTTCCTCTCTTCAATGGGAAATTACCAATCTTCCCCTATAAATTCAAACCTTGACACTCTTCTTCATTGTATTATCTTCATGTATCCCTAATGATGGGTGGAGTGTCCACTCGAAACGTTGAACATTTGAAAACTCCATACACAGTTTTTATCCAGAAAAATTTCTAACATTAGTTCTAGTTAGGTTTAATATTCTATGTTGACTACCCAACCCCCTCACAATTGTAGACAGAATCTTCATGACCCACCATCCTTTAGGGGCCTCTAGCAACCCTATTATATCTCCTTAGTTGGTTTAATCTAAGCATGAAATAAATATGATTTCCTACTCGCATGTGAGGATCCAGAATATTTATAATAATCAACTCCTATATTCCCAACAATAGGTCCACCAACTTCACCTTCATACTTTTTAGACTCTAGATTATAATGACCCCAACTTGTAGATCCAACAACACCACCTCCTACCCCTACGCTCGAAGACAATTTGCCCAAAATCATGGAGGAATTATCTCCTAAAGTATTTCAAATGATGGGATCTGCATAGGGATTTCCCAAATAAACTCCCACCCAAATAGAATCATTGTGAGCCCTAGTCCCCAACCTTGCTTTAATTAGAACCCCTTTAGTCTCAACTAGATTTGGCCAAAATTTCTACCCTAGTTAGTATTTCATTAAGGATTGTAACATCACAATTTGTTAGGGACTTACTAGTTTCCAGTTGATCCTGAGTCAAAGTAATATAAACTTTCACCACGTCCACAACTGCGTCCTAAACATGGTTGGAAATGAGTCCATCCTCAGAATATCCAATAGGTATAACTGCTATATCATTTTCTGAAGTATAAGCTACACTAGTTTTCAAGTTATAATCACCCAAAACCTAAGAAACCCCCTGCAACTTCCATCCTTCAATCTCCTTGACATATAGACCATATTCTATCGTGATTTGAGAGAATCCTTCCAATCTCACGCCTTTCTCAACTTCATTATCTGATTTAGATGACATACTTTCAAACCTAGAATCTTTTTTTTCTCCACACAAATTTCTCGAAGGTAAAATGACAATCCTGAATAATATGACTGTATTGGTGGCAATGGATGCACTAGAAAGGAACATTCACATAGTCTAATATCTGCATAAAATCAAACTCACCAAATATAATCTCCAGACTCTCATACAAACCATCCCTAATGTCAATATCCATCAATTCTCTTGCCATAGTTATCATATTATCATTCATGAAGCTCTAATCCACACATAGCATTTTGACAATGCAATTTCCAAAAACATAGATGCCCTCCTCCAACGAGAAATCCAATGGTAGTCTCGACATTTTAACCCAAATAGGAATGATCGTAGAAGCCTCCAACCATCTGTCAAAACAAAGATGCCACTTCTTTAAATGTAATAATCCCAAACCCCATAACCATCTACCACCCAAGATCATTGTGATATGCTCCTTTAATCAAAACATGAATCTAGTCCACCCCTTTGGAAGAATATGTGAGAATGTACCATATTCGATCATTGATTCCAAATACACCTCCATTTGGTTGTTCAAAGTTGTCTTTGACACTTTCCTGCCAAAAAAAATTCCAACTAGGGTTTTACCGAAGAATTTGAGGATTTGTCTTACTTATATACCCTAACCAACCACCAATTGTAGATCACCCTCCTTCTTCCTCCCCACTTTCCTTTTCTTTTTCAGCTTAATATTTCTCCCATGCCTTTCTTCCCTTAGAGAGTCATCAATACATCCCACTAGGCACCCCAAGTTGAGGTTTCCTCCAACATACCATCCACCAACCAAAAACCTTGCATGAACCACAACCACCTCACTAGTAAGTGTTGTCCTCTTGTCAACCAAAACACTAGTGACCTATGGAGACAAAACCTTTCTAGATCTACATGAGTGAGCTATCACTAGAGACTAAGTAGGAGATAGGTTGTTATAACTACCCATAATAACAACTATAGGATTCCTATCCTTGTCTGTAGTGAATTAATTTCCCATACTCCTGCGTGCAATAAAATTTTTTGACAACAACTAGATAGGTCACCTCTTCTTCATGTGATAACCCATTTTGGATGTGAGATAAAGGTTTTCACTCCATCGATTGTAAGTCATTCTTGTCCTCTAGGTGGGTAGACCTAGAAACCTCACCTAGTGCTACATCTTTTACCTTTGTTCTTGAATATTAAAAAATATTCAACCCCCTTTGTCAAATCTTCTAAGTAATCGACTAATTGAATATCTTAAATTCTCCCTCTAGATTCACTATACACCTCTTACCAACCAATTGAATATTTATATTTATAAATAACTAAACTTACAATTATAAATATATATATAAATTTAATATTAGAAAAAATATTAGAAATTTAATATTAATATTAAATAAAAATTTCATAAATTATATTATATCTCTATGGTTTTGAACGGGAATAATACTTCTCTGTGGTTTTGAAATTATATCTCTGCGGTTTTGAATGGGAATAATACTTCTATTTTGTTTTGAAGGAGATATTTTATTTCTAACATTATATATTTGCGGTTTTGAACGGGAATAATACTTCTCTTTGGTTTTTACCTTTTTTTCCCAGAATAATCTTTGTAGTTTCTCTCGGTTTCTCCAGAACTTCTCTATGGTTTTCGAAAATTATTTTTGTCTTATTCAACCAGTTGAGCAATTGGACATGTGAAATGAGGTGAGTCACTTTTTACTTCGATTCAATTTTAATTGAAAATATATTTATAATTTATTAACGTAAAGAGATTTAAATATTTTTTTATTTATTTTTTATTTTAATTTTCATAAGTAAAAGTTGACTTGAGAGATAATAATTAATATCATTATTATCAATTAAAAAAAAATATATTTCCATTTTTAAATTCAATCAAAATAATAATTGTTACATTTTTTCGCTTCTTTTCAATATCAGCACTCCACCACCTATTCCAAAAACTCATCCTAACAGGGGGAGGCCCCCCAAAATCACCCTAGAGATCCTTTACGATTATATGGAATCGATAAAAAAAAAGGAGAAAAGAGGGAGATACCAAAATCCAAATAGAGTTAGAATCATTAGAAAAAAGGAGTGAATAAAGAGACATAAAACTCCAAATAGAGCTAGAGGCAATGATTGATAAAAAAAAAATTAAAGATACCATTCAAACTCAAATAGAGGATAGATTCTTAGGGTTCAAGAGTGAATTGTAAACAATGAAGGATAGGATTCAATAAATGGAAAAACATAAACAATCAACCCAAGAAGGAGGGGTTGAAGAAAATCACAACCCAAGAGATAGGATTAAAGATCTAGAAGAAAAACTAACTAACAATTTGACCCTCAGTAATATGGAAAACAAATTAGATATCAAACCCATCAAAGAGGAAATGAATAAGCTAATCAAACTAGAGCATGAGCGTAAGAAAAGAGCCTTGAACCTCATAATTTTTGGTACAAAATAACAACAAGAGGATACACTAGCAATAGTAAAAGAAGAATTAAATAATAAATCACAAATTGATACAACTTTCCTCATAGAAGCAAAGAGGTTAGGAAAAATAATTGATCACAAATATAAGTTGATTCATGTCAAAGTAAGTTGTAATGACCATAAATATAGCATACTTAGTAAATCTCTGAGCTTAAAAGGGTCAGGAATATTTATAAATGAAGACCTCATTCCTGAAGACCAAGTTGAATTAAGGAAGGAAGTTCAAAAGGTAAAAGAAGCTAGGAAAGAAGGAAATGGGCAATAATTAGAAATCAAAAAGTTATTGTTAGGGATAGAGACCAGAAGGATAATAATAAACAGGAATTTGGGACACTTGGGATCCTTTTTTGGAACTGCCGTGGCTTTCCATGGTGCAAAGGTCCTATGATAAGTTGGATCTCGAGTGATATTGATATTATCTGTCTAGTTGAAACTTGGGAGAATGAGGAGTCTAAGGTCCCTAACATAGAAGGATTTGTCTTGTGGTCGGCATGGAACAAAAAATCCCACCGTAGATGGATAGGAGGCATAGCTTGTTATATTAGAAATAACATTTCTCCTCGCATTCAATTTCATAAGATTGACCCTCTCAATCAGTACATTTGGATAGAAATTTCAGACACCAATGCTAAGAAGATGTATATAGCAATTTGTTATTTTGCACCTATTAATTCTACTTTTTATAA
>JZKD02S0551115.1:163255-181717 GCA_000966675.3 Picea glauca
TGTAAGCATATTTCAGTCATTTGTTATTAATGAAATGAAGTCTTATTTCTGCTGCATCTCTGCGTTTATGTGTATTTCTGTATTTCATTGTGTTCCTACATAAATCCGGATCAGGGAAGCTAGACCAAGAGATGTAGCCTAAGAGAGGGGTGAACTCCTTTATCATTTGTTGTGTTATGTGTTCATTGTTGATGGTTTTTATATGTCTGATATGATTCTCATGCTTAATTAAAATTCACTGAATTTATGCGTTAGTAAACTGATCCAATTACCCAAACACATGCCATTTTACACTTGCAATTTAAAGAGATAAGTCTTCTTCATTTTAAAGATCTAGTGGAAACATATTCATTCCATTTTGAGATCAGTATATAACAACAACAACTTGGAGAAAGTGACTTCATTCAAATATCTTGGAATTGATATTCACCACAAGCTCAATTGGAATTATAGCATTGAGAAAAGGATTATTGGGGGATGGAAAGCTTATTATGGGCTTGAAAACAATTGTAAATCAGCTAATCTTTGGAGTTGGGATAAGAAGAAACTCCTCTTTGAGACTCTTGTTACATTTGTTATTTTTTATGGATGTGAAGTATGGGGTTGTAGTATCTCTCGTGAATCTTGGAGAAAGATAGAGAAAATACAAAAGAATTTTATAACCTATAATCTCATAATTAAAGGAAATATGCCATATTCCATCCTCGTCTTAGAAACAAGCCTCCCCCCCATTGAGAGCATGGCTATGACTAGATAACTAATGTATAAGAACAAGTTAAATAACACGGAAGACAAGAGGCTTCCTAAAATTGCTTCAAAATCGAGTCATAACCACCATCGACTCAAGCAAGGATGGCATAAAGATGCCCAGTCTTGGCTAAACTATTGGGGAATCATGGAAGACACTATTTTGCAGAATAAAGATATGATTAAAAAAAACGTCAAATCAAAATTTAAGGAGAAAATGTGGGGTGATAAAGAGTTAGAGAAAAAAAAAATTAAGGTATTATAAGGATGTAATCAACCCTAATATGGAATATCAAAATTATCTATCTATTTTGCCAAGTGTAAAGAAAAAAACAAGCATTGCTAAGATAAGAACAAATTCTCACAAGCTCCGTAGTGAAACTAGGTGTTGGTCAATTCCTAAAACGCCATGGGATGAAAGAGTGTGTCACCTTTGTGACACTAAGAAGGTTGAAGATGAAAAGCACTTTCTCTTAGATTGTCCGATCTCATTTTCAAAAATTTTGTCACCTTAACTCAACAAAAGTACGGTGATCTTGGAAAACTTTTCTTAATGTTTTTCGAGCATATAAACAAAATTCTAAAGAATCACAAATAATCACTTACCCTCTTAAGGTCTAATAAACCAATTCGATCTTAGTGGACATTAATCATCATCATCATCATAAATAATTTTAAAATAAATAAATTTTAAGAAAAACCATTTAAAAAAAAAAACACAATATCTACACATCAACTTAACTAAAAACAAAACGTTCACATCTTCCCTTCTTGCTGCGCACCACTTCCCTCTTCTGCCCTCTAATAAAGTTGGTGACCTTTTATATCGTGAATTTGATGGTATTTCTCTTTTATATAGCATCCTTGATAACATTAAAAAACAAACTTTTGCATTCTTGACTTAAATTCAATTATAATTTAATTTAAAAACATCATTGAAAACCAAACTTACCAAACTTTTATATTCTTGACTTAAATTCAATTAAAATTTAATTAAAAAACATTCTTGACTTAAATTTAATTAGAAAAAGATTGATTTAACTTTAATAAAGGTTGGCATGGCATTTTGATAAAAGTTATTGGTGGATGCCTTTCTTAAAGTTTTTAATTGAAGTTTATATTTTGTCTATTTAAATAATGATGTTAGAAATTTTTTTAAATATAAATAAAATTAAACGTTTTGTAATTTGAATCGTTAAAATAATTATTTTAATGTATAAATAAATTTGAATCATTAAAATAAATAATTATTTTTAATGAATAAAATTATACCAAAAAATATCATTAAAAAACTATTTTAAGATAACAAATAAATACAAAAGGTAATTTTCATTTAAAAAAAAACAATACCGTTGACAAAAACTAGTTTGAAATAGCAACGTATGCAAAGGATATTTAAATATTTATTATGGAATGATTCAAAGTTTTCATGTCCTTATCGGTGGATCCCTTTCCTTTGATGATGACAAAACTAATGACAGTGGTTGGATAATTTTTATATTATATGTAAGAGATTTTGGGTTTTAGAGTTGATGTTAAATAAATTGAAATAAAAATATTATTTATATTAAATAAATTGATATTTATTTTTTTTAAATATAACTACTCGTTAATATTCTCAGCATAAGTCTAAAAGATGCATCGGAGACATTATCAAACTCGGTATCTCAAAATATAAGTGCATTTTTCGATTTTATGTTAAACCTACTTTTAATCAAATTTGAACATCTTGATTTTATGTTAAACCTACTTTTAATCACATTTGAACATAAACTTATTTGTTCCAAAACTTTCATAATTTATTTGAAGAATTAGGTTTATAAAAATATAGAACTTTTATAAATTGTTTTCTTGTTTAATTTATGGATTAATTGTTTAAAAAGAAAACAATTGCAATCATACATATATATAAAGATTTATTGAAATCCAAGTAGGAAAAGTATCAAGGTAAAGTATCTGGGATCACTTTCCCTCATTGATTGGATCAGAAAGCCATCTCATTATCAATCTTGGGCGTCTCCTTTCTGGAAGGGGATGATAGCATCCTCTCAGATCATTTTTCATTGGTTGCGATGGAAGCCAGGTTTTGGATCCAATATCCACATAGGCCGTGACATGATATTGGGAATGGGAGATCAGTTGCTCCTTTCTCCACCATTGTGCGAGCGGCTTGAGGCCCGGGGATTTTCTTCTCTTGCACAACTAAAGGCCTCATCGAATGCTCTTTCCCTCCTGGATGATTGGAAAGATAGTGGATCCCTGTTGCTGGATGGTCTGCTTGCGTGTGAATGGAACCGATACATTTCGGCCCTTAAAAGTTCTGGGATCACACTAACAAATAAATCTGATATTTTATTGTGGGCTGGCGGTGATGCCACGGGCTCTATCTCAGTGAAAAACTTATACTCCGCATGCCTTCATCAGTTGAGGCTCGAGGTTGATAGCTCGTGGATCTGTCAAATCTGGAGCTGGAAGATCCCGCTCAAGCTGAAGTTGTTTACTTGGCTCGCGGGCAGAGGAAAAATTCTGTCTTGGGAGGCTCTTAGATGTAGAGGCTGGGAGGGCCCTGGATTCTGCTCTCTCTGCAAACTTGGGACTGAGGATGTAAATTACCTCTTGGTGCATTGTGATTTCACGAGAGAGGTATGGAACCTTTTAATTAAGTCCTTCTCTCTATCGGTTGACTGGAGAGGGCCTACTCTCACGGACTGTTTCTCTTCTTGGAGCTCCCAAAAGTCCTGTTCTCCGAGCTTAGCTGCTCATACTTGCTGGCAGATCTGGACGGAGAGGAATAAAGCGGTCTTTGAAGACCGTTCCCCCTCAGTGCTGGCGGTTGTCCACAGGGTTCGGGCCTCCTTCATCTGGCAACCTTCCTCGATCATCTCTTACCCCCCCTTGGTGTGTGAGATACCTTTGACTGCTGATTCAACGCTGGCTTGTTTTGACGGTGCTGTTGTGGCTACTGGCATTTGTTGTGGGGCGGGGGGTTTCTTCAAAGCACTTCCAAACAAAGTCACGAAGTGGTTTTTAAATTGCGGAGAGGGATCGAATACCAAAGCGGAGCTTTTGGGTTTGTGGACAACCCTCGCTTTAGCTTCACTTTGGTCCTTGGACCACCTTCAAGTTTTTGGTGACTCGTGAGTCATTATAGACTGGATCAACCAAAAGTGTAAGCTGCACTCGATTCATATTGAAGGTTGGAAAGATAAAACGCAAAACCTCTCCAAGCTTTTCAGGGATATCAGTTTCCGGCATTTCTCCAGGATCCATAATAAGGAGGCGGATGCTCTTTCTAAAAGAGCCCTCGGCGAGAAAGTTGGGAGATTATCGGTGTTCCACTGTGAAAATGGGATTGATAGTCCCATTACCTGCATCAACCTGTTTGAATGAAGTGGGTGTGAATCCCATTATGCACCGTTTTGTCTGTCTTTGGCTCCTGCACTCTGCGGTGATGTTTTAGAATTATGTTTTTTTTGGCCTGTTCACACAGGTCCCTTCCCTGATCGGTGACAACGTGGACTGATCTCGGTGGTGTTGTTTCTATTTGGATCCGATCCTTTTTTGAACTCTGTTTCATTGCTGAGAGCGGCCTGTATTCCCTGACTTTAAGCTTGTAGGAGCTAGAGATGTAAACGAAATTATATTATTAATATAATCTTGAGTATTTTTTCTTGGAAAAAAAAAAGTAGGAAAACTAATAATTTATTTTAGAGTTGTATTTCTAATTCTATTCATAATACAACTTCCTTGTTTACAATATAATATATAGGATTCTGTGGCATCCAAAAAACCCTTAATTCATTAATTCGGATTAGATTATAACTTTAATTTCTTAACCAGAATTAGAAAATCATGGGCTGAAATACCATGAATCACTAAATCGCCAAAGGAACAAATCTTCTCGTGCCCAAGGAGAAAGACCACCCAAAAATTTGGCGAATAACCCCCCCCACAAAAAAAAAAAATTAAGTAGCTCCGCCCCCGAAACCCCTAATAGTGGGACCCACAATCATGCAAAGAATATAACACATACCCAACACAACTCCAACAACAATTCCAATCCAGGAGCTCTCTCTTTCCCCTCAACTTGCACAACCCAAGGAATGGCATCCCCTTCTCTGTCACATAGTCCCTTGGGCTATCCCACTTCCCTCCAGGACTCTAGTGCACACGGTTGGCTGGGAAATCTCTTAGTTGGGGACTCCATGAATTCTCAGTTGTTACTTTGCAGTGCTCAGAACAACCTTCTCAAGGCTCTTAGGCCTTTTCCTCAATAGGAAATTCCTTTATATGCATACTGCCTTATTCTTGGCATAAAAATCATCCCTCGCATGGTTGTTTTTATACATAGCATGGTTGGTACTGTTCCCAGAATTGAGGTCCCCCTTGTTATCCAAAAATTGTCCCAAAAATCCACTCAAATTTCCTATTCTTCTCACACAAGCATGACGCTCACATTTCCTAAAAAGTGGTTGTACTCAGCCTATGCTGTCATAAATTAGTGAGAATACTTTTCCCACCAAGCACTCTTACATCATTCAATAGCTATTTCGATATTTCAAAGGATGTAAACTTTGATATGAAAATGCTTAGATTATAAAAATGGGGAACCCCTTGGACTCCCCCTTTAGCCCCCTCTCTTATGGAATCATAGCCCCCCATGCTTATCGTCCCTCTCGTATCACAACCAATGATTTAATTTTATTAATAACTACAATGTACATTTACACATAGTTCTTCCCTTGGTCATCTCAATTCGTACAAGCTCTCTGGTCTAAAACATATCGACTCACCAACCTAAATCGCATTTGCACAATTACATTATAATTTACAGGGATTAAAATTAGGGATGTTACAATTGTGCCTAAACTGGGGAGATTCAAACCAGACACATGCTAGCATGGAACTAGCCAAATGTCCAACATTATTCATTACAACAAGTTGAGTAACTTAACCCCTTGGGCTTAACTTGCCTCTTGTAATATTTTTTTTGTGAACTACATGTCTTAGGCAAACCCACTGAGCATTTCCCCTCATTCTGAGGATAGTACTCACGGTAAACTAGATTCTTCGGACCTCAAGACTAATACAACAATATACTCATTAAAATCTCAACATGGCAATGGTAGGAATTAATCCTTGGTAAAGAGGATAACACTCCTCTCAATCATTCAAGATAGATCCAATTAACAACTTGTCTCTTATAATATACCTAGGATCTATAACCATTATTATCTTAATATTATTAAAAAAAATATCATATATAATAACTATAAATCATAATATACATTTATGTTGTAATAATGATAAATTAATCATTTTCCCATAAAATGTGACTTGTTACCCAAATTTATCTTTATATTTATGTAATTGTAATTTGACGATATTATCTCATATCCTATATCTTTATTAATAAATATTATCTTTATATTTATGTCATTTTAATTTTATGATATTATATAACATCTTATATTTATAAGAATAAATATTTATTTATTTTGGTATATTTGTTTGTATAGATAATTTTTTAATAGAAAAATCATTTCAACCCAGTGAAATTAGCAACAAGTTGCTTGTTCCTTGCATAAAGTATAATGTAAGTTTAAAAATCAGGGATCTTAGATTAGATGAAGACTGAAAATATGAGGCATTTATTTCTGTTGTAGTTTGGGGCTCAATGTTATATGCACTTTGATGTTATAGGCTCAACGTTGGATGCACTTTGATGTTATAGTAGAAAAGTATGTGTGCTCTTGGAATGAAAACTAAGTAATTAAATATTGATTATTAAATGTTATTGTATTTAATATGAAAACTAGTATGAACAATAATATTATAGATTATATTGTAGTGTTGTTATTATATTTTTAATGGTTCATATAAGCTTGCAAAATCAATTATTTTTATTATAGATACATACATTATCATTGTCTTGGTTTATATGTGTAGTTGTGATGATGGATTGTTTTTCATATTGTGTGTAGAAAGAGATTTGTTGTCATATTTTTATTTGATGATAGTAATAATAATAATAATTTATTTTTAAGGTCATTGCCAAGTCAGACACTAAGATGGTGTATAAGACCCCCTTGTTATGGGATAAGAGACCCTATCCATGCAACGATTTGACTACTAAAGTCTACGGAAGTATACATACCCTACCCCCCTCTGAATTTGAACCGACAATCTCTAAGAAGGAAACACACATTCTTAATTATTAAGCTCACTCAAATTGTATACAATGCTACATAGAAGAGAGAATATTTAAGAGATATATCTTTTTTTGTTGTCGCATTTCTATTCAACAATGGTTAACAATGTTGCATAAAAGCAGGGATATTTAAAAAGAGAAAAATAACAAACAAACAAAAACATAAAAGGGATAGAAAACTAAACCATTAACACAGTAAAACTCAAGCCAAATAACACAAATGTTGCATAGTCCTTACTAGTATGTGGGTTGTTACAACAAACGCACTACTTTCAATTCATTTTGACCTCTCTTTTTCGAATGCAAGTGTAAAACTAAAAATAAATTTTGGATGAATACATTTTTCCAGGAAAAAATTAGCCCAATTATATTATCATATAATTTTTGTACTTCTCGAATCTCTTCAAAAGAGGAGATTCCTTCTACAAAATATCTTTTTTCCAAAAAAGATTCAAAAAGAGTTTTTTTACCCAAAACAGAGTAAATACATACAAAAGAGATCATCATCACAATGATCCAAGCTGATATATGTAATATCATTCCTCTAATATGCTATGCGATAATAACAAAACAAATCACCACAAGATTCATGCATATCTAACTTTTCAAAAAAGAACTGAACTCTCAATAGTTCTAGTGAATCATGATATGATTTCTGGGACCCTCCACTCCACTATTCCATTGGTGATAGAATATATATCCTTCACTCACTTCCAATGCCAACTTTGATTGTTTATCAGCTTCCATATCGAATTCCATGTATATATGCTGATATGTAATAGATCTGAACAATTTTGTAAATTCCTTTATCCCGATTTTCCATCCTTACAAAGTTGCTACCTTTAGTCTACCTTTGTTCATCAACCATTCTATAATGACCTTCGAATCCCCCGTCACTTGTATACAAGAAATATACATCTTTTTTGCTAACATGAAAGTTGCCCATGCACCGAGAAGCTCCGCTTTAGTGTTTGTACCACTGCGACAATTAAATGTCCATTTATATACCTTTGCATCTATGGTTCTAATCACTCCTCCAACTCCACATTTACTACCATCCCTCTATGCTGCCCCGTCGAACCATGCTAAGGAATATTCATTGTTGTGAGTGATCAAAATATCCCGAGGGATCTTATCTTTTTTTGTAAAGGACTTGAAACTAAGGAGAGCCTTTGTCTTGTAGATCACAGTCAATATAGAAGGGTGTAAGTCTTCAAAGAGAGCTTTATTTCTCTCATGCCAGATATTCCAATAGACTAAGGCTAGTAATTGAGGGGAAGTCGAAGGATCCTCATTCCATAATTTTATAGCTTCCGACATATTTAATCTGACCCAGCCACACTTTAGTTTGTACTCTACAATCAAAGTATCCCATATCTGTCTAGTAAAGGAACAGGGTATAAAGAGATGTGTAATAGTTTCCAAATCCATTCTACAGAGTGGACATCTCTCTGGCCCTTCCCAGCCTCTCCTTTGCAGTGAATCCCAGGTGAGTGTTTTTCCCTCCATAGCCAGCCACAGGAACAGTTTAATCT
Source organism: Picea glauca (assembly GCA_000966675.3). Lineage (NCBI taxonomy): Eukaryota > Viridiplantae > Streptophyta > Pinopsida > Pinales > Pinaceae > Picea > Picea glauca. The sequence continues at coordinate 171,749 of JZKD02S0551115.1, forward strand.
TTAATGGCATAGTCCATTTCCAAATAGAAGATTTCCAAACCTCTATCTTGTTTAAATTCTTGGATCGAATGATACTCATATAAAAATTCCTAACTGACGGGACGCTCGAATCATCCCCTCCTACCCAAATTAAAATATCTTCTTTGTCATTTACAATCGCTCTTGAATTAATAAGAGTGTATCTAAAGAGCTCCCATTCCCTGTTCAATTCACCAGTAAGACCCAATTCTCGATTACTTTTCCAGTGTGAAGTGTACACCCAATCTTCAGAAGGCATACTAACCTATGTGAGTGTCTTCACCTCTCGGATATGTAATGCATTTATTAAATTTGTTGAAAGAAAGGAGGAATTTCCCATTCCTAAGATGAAATCCTTTCCTAAGACAATTTGTGTTCCTCTGCCCAGAATCCATAATAGTCCATGATTGATTAGGGAGATTGACTTCAACAGTCCGCCCCAAATTCTAGAGAATCCCATATTCTAAAAATCAAAGGATCTGAGCCAAGTTATCATTGATTGCCTCAGAGATACTTGTCACTGATGACTCTATGCCAGATTCCTTGCCCAGACAAGACTCTCCAAAGTGTGTTAGCTGCTAATGAAATACTAGAGTCAAAAATATTTATGATACCTCAAATTCCTAAGGATTTCGGAAGTGAAATATGTTCCCATCGACACAAATGATAATGATTTGATTTGTTTGTTCTATGCCAAAGGAAATTATACATCATCTTTCTCAATGAGTTTAAAACATAATTAGGCACCACTGCTAGTGACAACCAATAAATAGGTTGACACTCCAAAACAACTTTTAACAAAGTGTATATTCCTCCTAAAGATAGCCACATGTAGCTCAGTTACTTATCTTTTTTTCCACCCTTTTAATCAACCAAATCCAATCTTCTTTACGTTGATATCCAACTTCAATGTAGAAGCCCAAGTATTTGAAACCCTTTTCCATCTCAATGAAAGTATATGTAAATAGTGCTTTATATGACAGCATATCCTATTATGATAAATCCGCTTGATGAAAAGTAGATTTAGAAGTATTAACAAAGAGTCTTGATGCCAAATAAAAACTTTTGAGAATCTTATCAATTTCCTACCATTCCTGCATATTTGCGTTAGTCATAATGACAACATCCTCTACAAAGAGGGTATGTAAGATCTTTAGTTCTCTTGAAACTTTTAAACCAACCAATATTCCATTGCTTTGACTATATTTCAACATCAAACTCAAGCCTTCCATAACTAGAATAAATAAAAGAGGAGATAAGGGACAACCTTGTCTGAGTCCACGACCACTCTTAAAGAAATCGATGGCCTCCCCATTTATCAACACTGAGAAAGTAGAAGAACTCACACAACTCATGATCCATTGTGTTAAATTTTGTCCCAAACCTATCTGGAGGAGAATCATATGCAGCATGTCCCAATTAACACGATCATAAGCTTTTTGTAAATCCAGTTTTAAAACCGTACATTTGGATTTTTTCTTTTTAATACTATGGACACATTCATGCACAATACCTATAGCATCTTGTATCTGTCTTCCTTGAAGGAAAAACAATTGTTCCTCAGATAGGGATCTAGATAAAAAAGGTTTTATCCGATCTGCTATAATCTTTGAAACGATTTTATAATTTAAGTTACAGAGCGAGATTGGTCTGAAGTCACCAAATTGGTTTGGTTTATTAACTTTAGGAATCAGTGTAATGTGTTATCCCCGATTTCTAGGGATAACTAGGAGATCATGTCCCGAGGCCCACAGGTCCTAGACATGGAGTACTGAGAGCAGAATTGACCTGAGCATGGCCCTAGAGGGCCCATCCTTTTCTTCTTTCGTCAGATTCGTCTTGTCAGCAGCAGCAGCATCCATCACCATTGACTTGGTCTTGTATCTGAGAAGGCTCTTTCTCCATGAGGTGATTAGTCCAGGTATCATGGTATGTGTCACTTTTGATCATTATAACCTTTGGATATATGCATCTGAATCCTTTTATCTTTGACGACTGCTTGGATCTTACACTAACCCACTTGACCATGATTGGAGAGATTGACAGGGTGTCCTAGCAAGCTTGTACCCGTGGGTTTTGGTTTTCCACCGGGTGGATTTCTGAAGAGCCATCGTTCGCTCCCATCATACTACCACTTTTCCATATTATCTCCCGCTCATTTATCCCATTCCCCTTGTTCGGGCATTGGATTGACCTGTTTGTAGGGTTTCACCTTACATTGTGGGAAGAAGGGGCTAAAGGCCCAGAAGGTAAAAGCAGCTGGTAAAAGATAAAAGCCTAGAAATAAAACCTCTAGATGCCTCGCCCAGGGATCCCCGAGAAGGCAATAAAAAGCCTCTCAGCAAGAAACAAGAGGGAACCGGAAAATAATAAAAAAAGAACTAGCCAAGAGGATAGGGGGTCTCATCACGAGCCACCCTATTAGGTTCATGGGTACCTAACAGTATGACATTACCATTATCTGATCACCACACCAGGGTAGTGACCTTTGGTTGCATGGCCAAGGGAAAGGGTGTCTCATCACGATCCAACCTTCTCATCTCTATGAAAGTACTTGTGGGTAACACTGTCAGCTCTGGTCACCATGCCAAGGCATTTTTCTTCGGTTAGACCTTGAATAAAAAGAAAAAGAAGAAGAAAAAGCAAATAAAGAAAGAATAAAGGCAAGAACGAGCTTGGAAAAAATTGCATCCATGATGGGTACAGCTCGCCTTCTACAAAGGCACCCACAGATAACATTATGCACCCTTGTCTCTCACTCTACCCACTTGTCTAGACATCCCCTAGCCACATCACCTCGTTTACATGGCTTTGATGAAACCTTCCTGGGAACTTCCCGTCTCTTGTAGATACTAGCCCAATAGGATGTCTTGTCCTTTTCTTCGATCTTGTATTGTGGATTTTTGTAATGTCTTTGAGCTGTTGAACGATATATCAGGGTTTTTATGCATATGTTTGATAATATTAATGATGAAATATGATTCACATTGCTATGATCCCTGTGACTAATGAGCCCATGGAGGGTGTAGTTTTTGATGTGCAGGAACATGCCCGACGGACAGGTACCATTTGGACTAGTACACATGGGGAGATGATTAGTTCGGACCTCCATGGGGACGAAGAGCCCATCAGATGATTGTTGAGACCTCGTTAGAGGGGCAAAGATAGGACAATGTTTGACCGAGTTTTTTCACCAGAGAATAAGAGGATGTTTCACCAGAGGCACTTTGGCAGAGCCCAGCCTAGGGGGAATGACCCCTTTTCAGTGGAACGTTGGCCTTGGAAGGCTCAGAGTGTCCCCATCCTTACCATGATGTCATCCAACTTCATGGTCATTCTTGGAGGCAGACTAGGCAGCAGTGGCACATGTGGCACGTTGGAGAGGCCCCTAGGGGGTCAACGTTTTGCTCCTGGATAACTCATCTACCCTAAAAGGGGCTAGCGCCTCCCTTGAAGGGGATTTTACCTTTATTACAACTCAGTTAGGGTTTTAATTTGACATTTTAATGTAAAAAAATTATTCTGGTCTTGTCGGCCATTTTTATGACCTAAAATTAATTAAGGTCATTGATACACTATATATTGAGCAGTTTTAGCCTAATTTTAACATAACTCATACTCACTCTCCTAGTGAGGTCTGATTTTTGCGCCCTATTAGGGTTATTGGCTATTTTGAAGAAGGCGCACTTGTTTGGAGAGGAGATTTTTGGCAATTTATGGTGTTTTTCTTGAAGGAAGGCTTACAACTAGGGTTTGCATGCTATTTTCTTGATGATTTGTAAGTATTTTTCTGCAAAAGTTCTTGATTAAATGGTTGTAGTTTAATTTCTTGCATCTATTTATAAATATACATTGTCGAATCAAAACCCTAGGGGACAAACACACAAGTAGGTCGTTGTCTCATGTCCCCTGATAGAAAAACCTTTTAAGCCATTGAAGAAGAAGAAGAGAGCCTAGCCATTGCTACACTCTTTCTATCTTCTTCCCTTAAGCTAGTCGTACCTTTAAACTTCAAGAGGAAGAGGACATCCCAGGCCTAGGTTATCTACACCTAGGGTCATTTTTCTTTTAAAGTTTGATAAAAGAGCCTTGCCTTTGCAACACTCTCCCTCTTTAAACTCTCTTGTCTTGATTTTACTTGTCTTTGAGCTAGCTGTTTGTCGGGAAGGAGAAGAGAGCACGAGGCCTTGCTTAAGCAACACCGGAGTGAGCCTCTCTCCCCTAGGGTTCTGTCTTTAAGGCCCTGTTGTTGCAGCACCTTGAAACCTTTCCCTCTTGTCCTTTAAATATCATTCCCTTCAACTTGTGCGTCCTTCACCTTTTGACTCCATAACCCTAGGCACTGATCTTTAGCCTCCAACGTTGAAGTGAAAGTGATTGAAACAACTCTCAAATTCTTATAAATTGAAACCCTAACTAACTACTAACCCTGACAAAGTTGACGTCACACTTGGTTATTTCATCTTGACGCAACAAATTTCATTTATTAAGCAATTGGATGGTGTTTTAAGCATTTATTAAATGAGGGATTGATTGGATACATTGATTGCTATAACATCTTGATATTTATTGGTGAAGTAACATTATTTCATTTCTATATTAACAAGCATTGACTTCGTCAATATTTATTGTTGCAATTGCTTATGCATTGATATCAAATAGTCTATTGAAGTACTAACCCATTGAATCATAGCCTGCATATATATATTGGTTTTCTTTGTTCCGGGCAGGTGTTCTTCTTTGGGCCTACACTTCATTATTGGTTGTTTAGCAGGATTATCTACTTTGGTGGTGACCTGTGAAGGGGGAACTTTACTTTGAATTTTAAGACCTTTGCCTCTTCAAAACTCCAAGTTACCAGGGGCATATCCCCTAGGCCTAACCTCCCTAAAGAGAAATAACCTTCCCATCATGGTGACATTGGGTGGGATAGGTTCACGTTACGCCAGTTGGGCCTTCTACTTCATAGCCACTTGACCCAGCTACAAACTGTGCGATAACATTTTGGCGTCGTTGTCGGGGAACACTGAGTCAATTCTCCTCAAACAACAAATATTTTTGGTAAACCTTGCCTCGGAGCCTTATCTTACAAGCTTACTTGGCTACTCCACTAGGGTGTTTTCCCTATTTCTTTGATAGTTTCAGGAAAATTATCTGGAGACTCCACTAATATTTATCAGGGTGCCACCTTACTTTCTGTGATATTTCCAAGTTATGGGATCATGGCATACTGGGAACAAATGTATCCGAGTATTGATTTCATAAGATTTCAAGGATACCCAAATTACTTTGATACAAAATGGCTAAACAATTCTCCAACGTTTTTGGGCCTCCCAACTCCTCACATCGTAAATGTTTTGGAGTATTTGAGCGAGATAAAGTTGGGAGGAGAGGATGCTATTATAAAAAAATTCTTACTCACTCTGCCATCCTACTAACAAGATCGTTTTAAGAGTGGTTGCAAGGACAGGGGTACATCATCTTTCATACACCTCATCAACAGGTTTATAGACTTTACCAAGCCACATTGCCAAATGTATGAAGATGTCCTTCAAAATCTCATGGTAGCTTTAGATGACAGAGGATTCACCACTGAGATTATAGAATATCTCAGGAAAGCATATCATGATCAATACCAAGAATCCTCTGATATAGAAGACGAGGTTTATGAAGAATATTTCCAACCCCTTGAAGAGGAGCAAGACTTCTCCCATAATTCAATAGAATGCAGTGAATATATAACTAGAGAAGTGAATTATGAGGATGAAGCACCAGTAACTTCTCCTCCATCCGACAAAGCTCTCCAAGATCCTATTCCATCTGCAAAATATGAAGAGAATGAGGTAATTCATTTTCCTTTCCAATTTTCCGATGATACTTTGTTCTCAAAGAGTGAAGAGGAAATGGAACCCTTGGAAAAGCTTGATCCTCTGTGTCTTAAGAGTGAAGATGTGGAGACAGATCTTCCACTTGATGAAGTTATCCAAACACTTGAATCTCCTGCACAGGAAGGATTAAACAAGGTAATTTATCTAAAAACTTTCAATGATTATTTATTTTATGATGTAGAGAGCAAAGAAGTATGGGATGTTTTAATCCCTTCATGTTATGATGAAAATAATGACTTTGTTGATAATTTTGATGAATTCATACATGTCGGGAAACATGGATGGGATATGATTAGATATGATAACAATCTCATGTACGACATTGATGGTCCTTTCCAAAGGCTTCCTTTGCATTTATCACATGAAGTTACTAATAATTTTGACATCTGGCAACAAGAACCTGACTTTATTCAGACACCCAAGGATGACCTAATGCTATGCTCTCCGATTAATTTTTGGTCATACCTTGAGGACTTTGATGAGTATCCATCTGAGAACTTAGATTTATCCTATGAAGAAAGTTATCAACCAACGTTATGCTTGGATATTGATAAAAACGAGGAAGTTACTTCCCTGAAGCAGGATGCTTGTGATAAGATTTTCCACCCCCCTTTGACCACTTTACCTCGCTATGTCACTGATGATATGGTTTGGAAACATGTCCCTTATCCTGAGTCTCCAGTAAAGCAAAACCTCATTCTGGATTTTAGGGGAAAGTTGAGTGACTCAAGATGAAGCCTATTATCACAGTTTTCCAACCTCCCCTTTAGGAATGGTCAGTCATCCTTTCGGTTTTTGATAATCCCTCCTCGGGCATCAAGTTGTGAAGACATCCAAAGTAGCCAGCATTCAGATTCCTCGAGTCAACCTCCTGAACCGGACTTTTCACAATCTATTCCTGAGATGGATTGAGCACTCTCCTGAGAGTATGCATTGGGATCATTTTGTCCCTCCCACCCACCTCCATGAGTTAGACTTTGTGATTCTCGATGATCTGATACATGTTCTAACCCATGTTATTTTTGTGCTTGATTTATCACTGTTTTGGTTTATGATGAAGCACGAAGGAAGGTATCATGGGACATTGCTGGATTGGCTTCACTTGTCATTTGACTACACCAACATCCAGCCAACAGGTAACTACAGGTAAGTACTTCACCTTATATTCGCATTTATGATTTCTTTATATATATGTCTATATATGTTGGGGTGGCATTACCACCCCATTTTTGTTACTAATACCCCTATCAAGTTGATCAGGTCTGCAGGTTATGCCAGAGATGTTGAGGTTCTCATGCGCTCTACGGTGAGCACATGTCCCTGAGTTGGAGCCAGATGTTATCCCCGATTTCTAGGGATAACTAGGAGATCATGTCTCGAGGCCCACAGGTCCTAGACATGGAGTATCGAGAGAAGAATTGAACCGAGCATGGCCCTGGAGGGACCATCCTTTTCTTCTTTCGTCAAATTTGTCTTGTCAGTAGTAGCAACATCCATCACCATCAGCTTGGTCTTGTATCGGAGAAGGCTCTTGCTCCATGAGGTAGTTAGTCTAGGTATCATGGTATGTGTCACTTTTTATCATTATAACCTTTGGATATATGCATCTGACTCCTTTTATCTCTGACGATTGCTTGGATCTTACATTAACCCACTTGAACATGATTGGGGAGATTGACAGGGTGTCCTAGCAAGCCTGTACCCATGGGTTTTGGTTTTCCACCATGTGGATTTCTAAAGAGCCATCGTCCGCTCCCATCATGCTACCACTTTTCCATCTTATCTCCTGCTCATTTATCCCATTCCCCTTGTCCAGGCATTGGATTGACCTATTTGTAGGGTTGCACCTTATCTTGTGGGAAGAAAGGTCTAAAGGCCCAGAAGGTAAAAGCAACTGGTAAAAGATAAAAGCCTAGAAATAAAACCTTGAGATGACTTGCCCAGGGATCCCCGAGAAGGCAATAAAAAGCCTCTCAGCAAGAAACAAGAGGGACCCGGAAAATAATAAAACAAGACCTAGCCAAGAGGATAGGGGGTCTCATCATGAGCCACCCTATTAGGTTCATGGGTACCTAACAGTATGACATTGCCATTATCTGGTCACCACACCAGGGCAGTGACCTTTGGTTGCATGGCTAAGGGAAAGGGGGTCTCATCACGAGCCAACCTTCTCATCTCTGTGAAAGTACTTGTGGGTAATAATGTCAGCTCTGGTCACCATGCCAAGGCATTGTCCTCCAGTTAGACCTTGAATAAATAGAAAAAGAATAAAAAAAAGCAAATAAAGAAAGAATAAAGGCAAGAACGGGCTTGGAAAAAATTGCATCCATGATGGGTACAACTCGCCTTCTGCAAAGGCACCCACAGATAAAATTATGCATCCCTGTCTCTCACTCTACCCACTTGTTTGGACATCCCCTAGCCACATCACCTCGTTTACATGGCTTGGATGAAACCTTCCTGGGAACTTCCCGTCTCTTGTGGATACTAGCCCAATAGGATGTCTTGTCCTTTTCTTCGATCTTGTATTATGGATTTTTGTAATGTCTTTGAGCTGTTGAGCAATATATCATGGTTTTTATGCATATGTTTGTTAATATTAATGATGAAATATGATTGACATTTCTATGATCCCTGTGACTAATGAGCCCATGGAGGGCATAGTTTTTTATGTGCAAGACCATGCCTAACGGACAGGTACCATTTGGACCAGTACACATGGGGAGATGATTATTTCGGACCTCCATGGGGCTGACGAGCCCATAAAATGGTTGTTGAGACCCCGTTAGAGGGGCAGAGATAGGACATTGTTTGACCGAGGTTTTTCATCGGAGAAGAGGAGAAAGTTTCACTAGAGGCACTTTGGCAGAGCCTGGCCTAGGGGGAATGACCCCTTTTCATTGGAACATTGGCCTTGGAAGGCTCAAAGCATCCCCATCCTTACCATGATGTCATCCAGCTTCATGGTCATTCTTGGAGGCAGACTAGGCAGTAGTGGCACGTGTGGCATGTTGGAGAGGCCCCTAGGGGGTCAATGATTTGCTCCTGGATGCCTCATCTGCTCTAAAAGGGTCTAGCACCTCCCTTGAAGGGGATTTTACCTTTATTACAACTTAGTTAGGGTTTTAATTTGACATTTTAATGTAAAAACAATATTATGGTCTTATCAGCCATTTTTATGACCTAAAATTAATTAAGGTCATTGATACACTATATATTGAGGAGTTTTAGCCTCATTTTAACATAACTCATCACTCACTCTCCTAGTGAGGTCTGAAATTTGCACCCTATTAGGGTTATTGGATATTTTGAGGAAGGGGCACTTGTTTGGAGAGGAGATTTTTGGCAATTCATGGTGTTTTTCTTGAAGGAAGGTTTACAACTAGGGTTTGCATGCTATTTTCTTGATGATTTGTAAGTATTTTTCTGCAAAACTTCTTGATTGAATGGTTGTAGTTTAATTTCTTGCATCTATTTATATATATACATTGTTGAATCAAAACCCTAGGGGACAAACACACAAGTAGGTCGTTGTCTCATGTCCTCTAATAGAAAAACCTTTTAAGCCATTGAATAAGAAGAAGAAGAGAGCCTAGCCATTGCTACACTCTTTCTATCTTCTTCCCTTAAGCTAGTTGTACCTTTAAACTTCAAGAGGAAGAGGACGTCCCAGGCCTAGGTTATCTACACTTAGGGTCATTTTTCTTTTAAAGTTTGATGAAAGAGCCTTTCCTTTGCAACACTCTCCCTCTTTAAACTCTCTTGTCTTGATTTTACTTGTCTTTGAGCTAGTCGTTTGCCGGGAAGGAGGAGAGAGCACAAGGCCTTGCTTAAGCGACACCGGAGTGAACCTCTCTCCCCTAGGGTTCTGTCTTCAAGGCCCTACTGTTGTAGCACCTTGAAACCTTTTCATCTTGTCCTTTAAATCTCATCCCCTTCAACTTGTGTGTCCTTCACCTTTTGACTCCATAACCCTAGGCACTGATCTTTAGCCTCCAATGTTGAAGTGAAAGTGATTGAAACAACTCTCAAACTCTTATAAATTGAAACCCTAACTAACTAC
>JZKD02S0551115.1:203313-213814 GCA_000966675.3 Picea glauca
TTTTTGACAATTTTTTTTTTTTTTTTGTTGATTTTGCTTGAAATTTGGTGAACAATGGTTGGATTTGCAGATTTGAGTGACTAAGTTTGTATAATTCAAGTGTTTCAAGTGTTTTTCAACAAGTTGAATCCATTTATACATTCAGAAATGCAATTTAAATAACAAAAAATAACGATTTTATCCAAATTTATATTATCAAATTCCAACCAAAAAACCCCAAAAATAGAACATTTAACCAATATCATTTTCAAACCAAATGAAAAAAAAATCTTATAAAAAATAAATAAAATATCAAGGAAAAAAGGTCACATAACTCAAGAGTACATGTGATGAATCCTACAAAAATATAATATAAATATATCCTGTGATGAAGGGTCATAAATATATCCATAAATTAATCCTCCGAAAATTATATATATATATATATATATATATAATTAAATTTAAAATAATATTATAAAAAATCTAAAATAATATAAATTTAATATTAATAGCAATATTTATAAATGATTAAATAAAATTAAAATAATATAAATTTAATATTAATATATTTTTTGGGAAAATTTGTACTTTATAAAGAGAAAACATAATATTTTTTAGGCATCATAGTACTGAGTTCATCATAAAAAATATAATGAAAGTACTTGTGATTTATTGGTCACGGACATTTAAATATCTCAAAATTAAATAATATTTATCCATGATCACCTTAACCTATCTCTATATATAATTTTGACATATTATAATCATCTGAATGAATCTAAAAATACCTCACCTATTAGTATAATCCTACACAACATTGTCTAAAAGATATCCCTAGGTTTTGTCGGGTCTCTGTTAAGAACCCATCAAGGTGTTCTTACAGCCAAAGGAAACTCATCATATTCCAAAGCTTGTTTTGACAAAAAAAAATCAACATTAGTGTTTAACTCCCTAAAATATGGTTGAAACTAATCTGAACAAATTATGTTGTGTTCTCCTATAATTGAGTTATCAGTGGTAGTAATTTTATGGTGTGTGTTGTTTTTTCATGCTTCAACCATCTAATAACCATAACATAGTCTCCATATACTTGGAGTTTGTGAACACTTATGCACAGAGCCACTATCAAGAGTAATCACATGACCATAAGCTCTACCAAATTGTTGGAACCATTGTCCAAATTTGCTCAAAATTTGAAGCAATGCCTATCCTCTAAGTATAGTATACCTCCTAGACTACACTTACTCTATGCCCCCTCTTGATAGACTCTATTGAAGAAGCCCCAATGACAAGTCTTTTCATTGTATGGTTCACCCACTTGTCGTGGTACCCTCTGCGAAATGTTTTTCTTTAAATACTGGAACTAGGTTGTAACCTAAGTTATAACCTAGAATGTGGGAATCAATCTATCTTTAAAAAAAATAGAATCTTGATCCATCCATATGCCCCGGAGTACAATGAAGGGCATAGCCCTCAACTATTTTAGATCATTTCTATCAAACCACTGAAAGAGACAAGTTTCTATAGAAGCACTAGTCCAAATATTAGGAATATTTAGCCACTGTGATATGTCTTTCCACACCTGACTAGTGAAAGGGTAGTAGATGACCAGATGAATGATATTTTCACCATTTTTCTTGCATAAACAACACATACTAGGACCTTGTAGTTTTTTTCTCTGAAGCATTTCCCATGTCAAAACTCTATTATTCAACGCTAACTACATATGTATAATAGTTTTCTTAGGAGACTTCACCTTCCATATATTTTACCACCACCATTTAGTCTCTTTTTGTTCATCAAACTTAAGTGCGATATATCTCAACTTAGTTGTATAATGGCCCCTAGTTTTGTTCATATACTAGTCCACCTCATCACCAAACTATTTGATTCTGAGGTGGCTTTTCCTTAGCTCCTCAATATAATTATCCCACAGAATTGAAAATTCCCCATCTAACCTCAACATAACAGTTATCTTCCACCTATGGTGCCAAAGATCTAATGTTCCTTCATCCATTACTTGGTTTAATGTAAAAATCCCTACATCATGTAGTTGTTGTATCAACTCCCCTAGAAGAAATATATTATTTCCATAACCCAAAATAACATCTCCCCCACTCTAACCAAAGTTTCACTTCCAACCATTCATGCAATAAACCTACCAATGCTTGGAAAGGCCCGTAATAATGTTTTCCACTGATTAGATACATTCTTAATAGTTTTCCTTCCACTTATGATCCAATCAAGTAAAGTACTGGGGGCAATGTACTTATGAACTATGATTCTCTTCCACAGCCCATATTTAGTTATGAGGTTCCATAAGGTTTTTGTAGCCAATGTTGATCCAAATAAATGTATATGTTTGAGACCCCAACCCCCCTCTCCTTTGGGCCTGGCGAGTGATTGCCACTTCGAAAGATGATAACCCCCTTTCTCAACTTGACTCTTCCATAGAAAATTAAAAGAAGTCATTCAAATATTTTCCAACACCACATTAGGGATGTGTGCGAAATAATGCCAATAGACAGGTACAGCCTCAAGTAAAATTTTTACCAAAATCAATCTCCCCCCCTGGAGAGCCACCTATTACACCTGAAATGTATTATTCTCTCAATATTTCCTAAAACCCACGACCAATCCTACTTGTAGTAACCAATGGGTTTTAGAATGAATCCCAAGTATTTTATTCCTCCATAAAGTTCCAAGAGTGTATATGGAAAAAAGAGTATTTAAAGTCAGTTGCATAATATCATTAATTCCATGAATTTTTTTTGCATATTTATGGAGATTGATATCCATTTTAGTGCCCTTGTTGTATAATTTCATAGTATCCTTCATATACATACCTTCATTCATAGAACCATTAGTGAAAAGTAAAACACCATCTACAAACAATAGAAGTGTCATGTGTTCCCTTCCCACTATCTCAACACCCTTAATATTACCTAGAATTTTAGCCTCCAAGAAAGCCATGCTAAGTCCCTCTGCAAGCAGTAAGACCAAATAATAAGAAAGTGGGAATCCCAGGAAAAAACCTCTAGAGGTTCTAAAGAATGGAGAGGATACCCCATTGATGAGAACTAGAAAATAAATAATTGTGACATGACCCATAATCCAATTGACAACAAGGAGACTAAACCCAATCTGAATTAATAATTGTCTCATATATAGCTAACATTCCCTATCAAATTCCTTATAGGTCAAGTTTTAATACCATGTACGACTACTTACTCACTTGAATGGAGTGTAGACCTTCTAGAGCAGATCCTATAGCCTCACGAATTTTTATCCCTTCTAAAAACCCAAATTGTTCAGGTGAGATAAAACCTGACAAAAGTTTCTTTGGTCTAACAACAAGAACATTAAAAATGATTTTATAAATATAGTTGCAAAGTGATATAATTATAAATTCATCAAAATATCTATGATTATCTACCTCAGGGATGAGTGCAATGACGGTAGAGTGGAAACATCTTAAGTACTAGGTCTTCACCCAAAAGTTAAAAAAATCCTATAAAAAACTCCACAAACCAGCCATCTAATTTGAGGCTCGTGTCCTTATGAAAAGAAGTTAAGACAACCAACAATTCATGTTGATAAATTTCCTCATATATTTCACTATTGTTGTCCTCTTTCACCAACCTAGGAAAGTAGGAATCCACCTTTATAATCTCGACAATATTAGTAGCTTCAATTTCATAATATATTTTCCCAAAGTGCCTAACACCTAGAGTAGCCAAATCCCTAAAACTTCTAACTTTCACACCTTCTTTATCCACCATTTCCTAAATGGTGTTGATGTTCTTTCTATGATTAGAAAATTGGCAAAAAAATGTTGTGTTCTCATCACGAAGTTCGAACCAAGTAGCCATTCTTTTCAATATCCATAATCTCGACAATATTAGTACCTTCAATTTCTTGATATATTTTCCCAAAGTGCCTAACACCTAGAGTAGTCAAATCCCTAAATACTCTCTATTTCACACCTTCTTCATCCCATATTTCCCAAATGGTGTTGATGCTCTTTCTATGGTTATAAAATTGGTGAAAAAATGTTATGTTCTCATCACCCAGTTCCAACCAATTAGCCAAGCTTTCCAATCTCCATAATCTAAGCAATATTACTACCTTTATTTTCTTGATATATTTTCCCAAAGTGCCTAACACCTAGAGCAGTCAAATCCCTAAAAATTGTAAACTTGACACCTTCTTCATCCACCATTTCCCAAATGATGTTGATTCTATTTATGTGATAAGAAAATTGGTGAAAAAATGTTGTGCTCACATCACCAAGTTCCAACCAAGTAGCCATGCTTTTCAATCTCCGTACAACTTCCCTCTCCTCAAGAAGTTTCCTCTTTTTAGTTTCCAAATTATTGATATCGATTAGGTATTCCTCACTAAAAACCCCACTAGTATTATTCTTTAATAGAGAAACAATTCCTGCATCAATTTCTTAAATATGTTTATCCATGTTCCTATGATTTTCCCCAACCCAAGTCGTCATCTTCTCCTTAACAACCTTCAAAGAGAAAGAAAACAAAATTCTTACAATCCCTCTACCTTCTCTATCATAGTATCTCCAATTTTGTTTTACTAACTCTTGGTGATCCATGTGGATATTGGTGGCCACCCACCTGTTGCAACTTCCAACTAGCTCATCTTGTCTTTTTTCAATCCAACATGTTTCTCTGTAATGGGGAAAATTCTTTGTAATTGTGGCTTCTTCACTTATGAGGATATCCTGAACCCCTACACACCATCCAGGTGGATATTGGGGGCCATCCACCTAATCCAACTAGCTTATTTTGGAAGTTTTCATGTCAACACATCTTTTTGTACTTCTAGGGCCGTTTTAGGGCTCTAAAAAGTGTTTTTTTGGCTTTCCACAGTCAAACTGTAGATGGAGTCAAATTTTGAAAATATAATGTGTATTTCTCGAAAATACATTTCCAACGAGATATCACGCGCCTAAAACGGAGATCGTATGCAAAAGTTACGACCCGAGGAAGTTAATGTACTAACTTACCCCAATGGGGCCCACATGACTTTTGGTGTTTCATCTCCTAGGGTTAGGTTTTTGGATGTCTAGGGTTTTGGAATTCATTTTTATCATAAAAAGGCCTTCAGAGCCTCATTGTAATCATCTTCTTGCGAATGAGCATAGTTGTAACATCTCTTCTCAGAGATAAAGTTGCCACCATTCTAGCGAGTCTTGCACTCTGTATTTTTACAGTCTCTGTACAATTATTTCATTAATAGAAATAATGTATTATTGTATCTCTTTTTTTCTGGAAATTTTTATGAATATTTCATTGTAATACCTCTACTTTTATTTCATTCCGAAAATAATCTGGATCAATGGTATCAGAGCAAGTTGCTTTTGATCGCTTTTTAGCGCATGTCCTCGACAAGGTTCGAGTATAGCCAGTTGGGTCTCGAGCTTGTATCTCTTGAGGAAAATCACTCTTATACGCCCAAGAAACCCTCTATGGCGGAAGAAAACAAAAATGACGGAGCATAAGATTTTATTAACCTATTGCTTGAGAAAGCTCTCGCGCGACAGAGGGACGAAATGATGGATAATTTTTCACACATACTTCAAAGCTTGTCGATAGCAACAAACGCATCTTCATCAAGTGACCATTTCGGAGGAACCTCTCCCTTCAAGGTACAAGTTAATTTTGATATTCCCATATTTGAAGGTCAAATAGATGCGGATTCCCTAGAAAAATGGTTAAATCTATTAGAGGGTTATTTCTCTGTTCAAAAAATTTCCGACAGGGAAAATATCACCTTCACACTTCTCAAGGCTCTCCCCCATGTCAAACATTGGTGGGAAACTATGGGAGAAAAGTTCCATAGAGGAATTTTAAATATATGGGACCGAGCCCACTTGGGATTTTTTTGTGGATGTAGTCAAGGAACAATACTACCCTGTTGATAACTATGAAGACCAATACATGAGATGGACCACACTGCAGCAAGAGAAGAGCCAAAAAGTGCCAGAGTTCACAAATATTTTACATACCTTACACACCAAGCTAGGTATCAAAGAATCCTAGTGGCATATGTTTCTAAAATATCATGGAGCTCTACATAGGTACATCAAAACCAAAATGGATTTCCTAAACATCTCATCATTGGGAGTTGCGTATCGATATGCTGTCAAAATTGAACAGAAATTTAGGCACTAGAACAAATGGGAATTTGGGTCTGCAAATCCGCAACAACCAAAGCATGGTAAAGACAACCCTAACCAACAATCTCTAAACAACTAGTCCAAGACATAGGAAAAAAAGGGTAAAGGAAAGACAAAGAATGACATTGGGAAGTGGTGCGACTTCCACAAAATATCATGGCACAACACCGATGAATATCGCTCGAAACAATAATTGGCGGTCAAGGTCAAAGACAAGGATTCGAACCCTCATTCAAAATCTGATCCAAAAAATATTGAAAATAGACAGATCATCGACGCAGACCCCACTGCTATTGTTGCAACCCCGACAATTCAACTAGAAGAACCAATAGATATTAAAGAGGGGGAGAGCCTCTTCCATTCATAGATGTGGTTGAAGGTGACCCCATTGCATTTCATTGTTGATAACGACAGCCAGACGAACATCATCTTAGTTGAGGTCGTCAAACATTTGGGGTTGTCGAAAACACCACACCTGTAGCCATACAACATCGGGGGGCTTCATGAGGGACGAGATCTCTATGTCAGCCAATAGTGTCACATGTCCTATGGCATATAACCCTTCAAGAATGAGGTAGTGTGTGATGTTTCCCCTCTTTATGTCTGTGATGTTGTTTTGGTCCAACCAGATATGTGGAAATGTCATGTTTTTTATGAGTCTAGACCCCATAGTGTCATTATTACTCTGGGGGTCAGGTCTAGAGGATACCACAGGTAGTTCTGACTATTGTTCCACCAAAATAGTTTTTCAAGGTAATATCTCATATTGAAAAATTCATCCTCTTCATAGTCTGTTCAAAGGATGTATAGAAGGCCACTACAACCACCGTAGCCTCAACACCTTCTATCCAATAGAAGCAGATTGTAGAAGAAAAAGAAGATATTGTTTCTTCACCTACAATGGTGCCTAGACAATGCCCTGTCAAGCCTAGAGACAATAGGTTGGTGGAACAGATTCAACCCTGCCAACAACAGGTTTGTGGCAGCCTTCCACAGACCAAGCAGCACAACTTTCTGAACAAGGCACACAACTCACCAAGATTCAGATTCAGAAAACATTTTTCCCTCTTCCACGAGCGCTCAACGCAATGGATACCATTACTTCCTAAGGGAGGAGGATTGATCCAGGTGGATATTGGTGGCCACCCACCTGTTCCAACTTATGAATGGCTCATGCTGTCTTTTTTCAATTCAACACATTTCTTTGTAATAGGGACAATTCTTTGTAATTGTGGGTTCTTCACTTACGGGGCTATCCTAAATCCCTACACAACATTCAGGTGGATATTGGGGGCCGCCCACCTATTCCAACTGAATTATTTTGGAATTTTTCATGTCATCACATCTTTCTGTACTTCCAGGGTCGTTTTGGGGATCTAAACATTATTAGCTTACCACAGTCAAACTGTAGACAGAGTCAAATTTTGACAGCATAATGCGTAGTTCTCGGAAATAAATTTGCAACGAGCTATCACGTGCCTAAAACGAAGATCGTATGCAAAAGTTACGACCCCGGGAAGTTAATGTACTAACTTACCCCAACGAGGCCCACATGAATTTTGGTGTTTTATCTCATAGGGTTAGGTTTTTGGATGTCTAGGGTTTTTGCATTCATGTTTATCATAAAAATTCCTTCAAAGCCTCATTTTAATCGTCTTCTTGCGAATGAGTGTAGCCATCACATCTCTTCTCAGAGATAAAGTTTCCACCATTATAGCGAGTCTTGCATTATGTATTTTTACAGTCTCTATACAATTCTTTCATTAATAGAAATCATGTATTGTTGTATCTCTCTATTTCTGGAAATTTCTATGAGTATTTCATTGTAAAATATCTGCTTTCATTTCGTTCTAAAAATAATATGGATCAGTGGTATCAGAGTAGGCTTCCTTTTATTTTTTTTTAGCACATGTCCCCGATGAGGTTCGAGTATAGCCATTTGGGTCTCGATATTGTCTCTCTTGAGGACAATCACTCTCGCACACCCAAGAAATCTCGATAGCGGCAAAAAAGAAAAACGATGAAGCAAAATATTCTATTAACATGTTTCTTGAGCAAGCTATCACGCAGCTGAGGGATGAAATGATGGAGAATTTTGCACACATCCTTCAAGTCCTGGCGATAGCAACAAATGCATATTCATCAAGCGACCATTTTGGAGGAACCTCTCCCTTCAAGGTACAAGTTAATTTTTATATTCCCATATTTGAAGGTCAAATAGATGCGGATGCTTAAACCAACTTGAATTTAACTTAAAAGTATCCCTAGGCTTATGATTGTTTCCCTCAAACTGTAAAAAAATAGGACTATGATCTGATATCCTTCCCTCCTCAATCCAAGATCTATATCTATCAATATACTGAAGAAGTGGAACCAAGTCTAAAAACTTGTCAAGTATTTAAGCCATTTCATCCCTACCAACTCTATTATTCCACCATGTGGGGTTAAGTTTGGAAGGTTCCACACCAACCAATCCAACCACTTCTATCCAATGAAAGAAGTAATCTACTATCCTATCCACTCTGGCTCTCTCTCCCAATACATCCAATATTTTCAAGGTAAACTTAAGATCACCTCCCAAAATAACCTTCACTCAATAAAAAATTGCATATCAAATATCCTATCCCAAAAAGCTTGCTTTCCATCATATGGTTCATTCACATTTGACAAAACAATTGTCTGATCCAGAATTTTACTGTAAAATTTAGTGCATAGACCTAAAATCATAGAAAAAGAGTTGAATGGTTGTAAATTAGAGTTTCATCCACTTATAAAACCCCATTTTAGCCCATTAGAATCAATGAATGAAAATTCCCAACCCTTAAAACATTTCCATAATTTATCAACTATCAAATGTCCATTACATATGGTTTCCTACAAAAGAATTACATCTAGCTTCTTAGTTTTAAAAACTCTAGTTAGGGCTAATGTTCTTTGTTAACTGATCAGGGGATCAAATTTTTCTCAATTTTCAAAGTGCTCGGAATGCGACGAAAACAGTGCCATTGCGTCCGTCTCGTCTTCCTGATTCCGACGATATATTTACTTTCGCAAATGGATTCCGTATGAAGGAGTTATCGCGATCTGTCCGCCAAGCCAAAATAGGCAAAATTTTGGATGTTGACTGTACCTGTTTGTACAATCCATACGGTGACGTGGCAAGGCCGTACCATCATGATGACATGTCAGGTGGATGACGTGGCACATTTTTATTGGTTGGTGGTTGTCCAATTGGGTGATGGCACTTGTCATTTGTAGCCAATAATGTGCGGACACGTGGCCCAACCCATTGGCGCCACATGTCACTATATGACTGGTTTATATGGTTGTATATATATAAAATGATATGGGGAGTCCGCGGGGTTCGACCCCCGGACCTCCCCCACTATATAAATCTCTCATGAAACTCCGCTAGCCAACTTACCGCCACTTGTCCCTTGTTAGGAAGGCAGGAAACATTATATTTAAGTTGTATTTGTGTTGTATTGGCAGGGGGGTCGGGCTGGGGCTTAGCCGCGACCCGCGGTTCTTTGTAACATATATATGATCGTCGCTCATATGTTAATTGGTATTGTAATATTGCGCGCGGGTTTGAATATAGCCCACAGACTATATGTGTGCGCATAACCATATTTATTAACCCATAACTGTTGTGTGGACCGTGAATATGCGTGCGGGTATTGGTTGTGGTGGTTTCCACGGTTTTCAAATGGATTAACCACTTTTCCGCCCATCTTTTGGTCCTATGGCCATATGCCCAAGTGCCGAGGCGGTTAGGGGCTGGCGTGCCCTTAACCATCCTACGGTTTGTACCGGTGCGCGGTTGCGTATGGGACTAAGTTTTTACGCTTAAATAAGCGTGTGAGCCAGGTTTGCTAAGCAAGGGTGCGATTTGTAGAACCAGAGACAGCAAAGTTGAAGAGGGAGACTTCAAGGAGGCTAACTTCTTCATTTTTCGACCGATTGAGGTGCCGAAAGAGCCCAAACAGGGGTTTTGGGACGCTGGGAATCCATTGGAGCAGTCAGTTTGTCATTTTGAGTATTGTAAGGCATGTTTTTGAGCACTTTGAGTAATTTAATAGTAATTATCCCTTGGAAGCTGGACCAGGAGATGTAGCCCGGAGAGGGGTGAACTCCTTTATCAAGTTGCTATGTTTATGTGTTGATGTGCATTGTTTATGCTGTTGTCTATGTGTATTTCACATAAGTAATCCTTAATTTATGTGTTGCAAATTGATCCTGTTGCTTTAAACACATAACATTTCACTTGCAATAATTATTCAATTTTTTCAAGTCTTCTTCATTTTTAGATCAAGT
>JZKD02S0551115.1:229168-241204 GCA_000966675.3 Picea glauca
GTCTTGCACAACAGATCTGAATCACATTAATGTAACAACAAAGATCATTGTAAGATAACTTTGATCATTTTAAAGAGAAATAAAGAGTTCCTCCACTTGGAAGCGGGCCCGAAGACATAGCCAACGATTGGTGAACTCCGTTATCAACCTCTTGTATCTATTTATGTTTCTGTTTTGCTTTCCTATTCTCTTAATTGCAGCATGGATATTAATGGTTGATCTCTTTATTCATTCATAAGCATCAAGTAAAAGTCGCATTTGATATTCCGCAAACAAGATAATAAGTTTATGTATTTCACATTCTTAACAATCCGATGCCTAAAATACATTAAACTAAGTTGCGATTTATCAGTAATACCTTCATTTTTGGATCAATTTTATGGTATCAGAGAATTTGGTTTTGAAGGTTTGACAGGAATTGCAAGCATTGGATCCTCACCAGAGCAAAACTCAAGTGAGGAGAAGGCCAACTTGAGGCTCTTAAACACAGAGATTCAAAGGCGACCACATAAGCAAGAAATGTCTTCACCACAGAAATTGGGTCCCTTCAAATCTGAAGATGATTTCTTCGAGGAATTTAAATTGATGCAAGCCATGGTAGAGGAGATTTATCATAAAAGAGGACAGTGAAGGAATCAAAAAGTTGAAGAAGGCGAATCTTCGGTAAGAGCAAAAGGAGGAGTTGGAGATGGTGGACCTTCAGAACCTTATTCTCCTTCATCTTCATCATATAATAATGAAGCAAGTGTACATTCCTCCAAGGATAAACAAAAAACTCATCATTCTTCTGATATGTCGTTATTAAAGTTAGATGTAAAGTTTCAATTACCCACTTATGATGGTGAATTAGATGCAGAAAAGCTAGATAATTGGGTGAGACAATTAGAAGTCTATTGCAAGATACAAAAGATTGTTGATGACGAAACTAAGATCCAACTAACAAGTCTCAAATTGGGAGGCACAACTCTCATATGGTGGGAAAGCAGAACTAGAGATGATCTTAAGAAAAGTGGTAAAACAATCTCTTGCTGGAATGATTTTGTTATTGCATTAAAACAACATTTTTACCCTTTAGCTTACATGCAACAAGAAATGATGAATTGACAATGTTTAAGGCAATCAAAAGGTCAAAGTGTACAAGAATATACTCAAACATTTCGTAATAAAGCATTAAATTTGGGTATTCCTTTGTATACAGAAGAGACACTCCTAAAATATATCGGTGGTTTACATTCATATCTTAAGTACATTCTTCTTATGCTAAATCCTTCTAACTTTGATGAATTATGTGTACAATCCATTCACATTGAATCCAATAAAGGGAATGTTGGTGATAGTGTTTCTACAGATACTTGGCAAAGAAAGGATGTCGGGCAAAGGAAAGAGAAGAAGATAGCCATAGCAAGGAAGGAGAAGCCTACTTGCAAGCATTGCAAGAAAGTAGGCCATGATGAAGATCATTGTTGGGTCTTACATCCTAACTTGAAGACAAAGAAGTTTTCCAACCATGAAAGGAAGAATAACACAACTGCGACAGTTCAAGTGGATCTTGGATCAGATTCCGATGATGAGACACTGGTTGTAGCTATGGGAATCTGAGGTATAAATTTTGTTGCAAGTTCTAGCTCCTCTAGTTTCGTTGATGTAAATGATGAGTGTAAAAGGAGTGAACTTTTCCACATAAGGGTTATAACACATAATGTTAAAGTTGATACTCTTGTAGATAGTGGATCACAATCCAATCTAGTTAGTGAAGTTGTTGTAAATAACTTGGGACTTGAAACTAAGTCACATCCTAAACCATATCCATTGGGATGGATATGTGGTGATAACAATTTACAAGTAACCAAGTAATGTAAAATCAAGTTTTCCATCACTTCTAATTATGTTGATGAAGTAGAGCTTGATATCGTGCCACTGAACATATGTGGGATTGTTTTGGGAAGCCCCTACATTTATGATAGGAAAGCCATATTCTACAGGGAGGAAAATAAATATTGCTTCAAGAAATATGGGAAGGAGTACATTGTTCGTGCTCATCACATGAAAACTGACAAGTCTTTTGCAGCTATAGGGTAGTTAAAAAGAATGGTAAATGCAAGAAAAATTTTAACACTTATGTCTATAACAAAACAAAAAGTTAATGATGCTAAACATGAGATGATTCCATATGTTTCAAACAGTCATGAAATGTCACCAAAGGTACAACATGAGGTTCAGTTGCATAATTTGATTACTGAACCTGTTCAAAAGGGGAAGCATATTTTGTCATTTTCATTCACATGCTCAGTATTGTTGATTAGTTTGTTGTTGTTCAGTGGGATATGGCTGCAAAGTGTGACAAAGAATGTAGATGATTGTGCGATAAATGAAATGATTACTTTGATAAACAATGCTATATCAGTTTTCATGTTTGTTGTGATTAGTCAGGTGATTATTGTCCAAGTAGAAAGAATGGATGATACAGGACAAAGTGGGGAGGCAGTACCCTCACTTCTTACCTGAGTAAAAGTAGAATTTTGGTGGTCCAAAAGCTTCCAAAGTGGGGAGGAATGATCAAGGAGGCTCCCTAGGCTCAAAAAATGCTCAAAAAATCAAAGTTCTTGGAATTGGATGAAACCAATTCCATTGCGACTGACTTGTCGCGCCGATTCTGACAGTATATTTACTTTCTCAAACAGACGTTGTATGCGAGAGTTATCGCACTCTGACCATTTTCTCAAACAGCTAAAAAGTCAATGGACTGGAAAAAAATTCAATGCTGACATCAACATGACACCTCATGATGCAGACTTGGACCAATGGTAGTGTGACAAGTGGCAACAATTGATTGGGCAGATGTGGATGACAGATCCAATCAGAATTGGACACATGGAAAAGTTTGGTCAAATGTTGAGGTGCCACGTGGCCCAAGCATGGACAACTACATGGCACCAGGTCAGGGTCGAATAGCAAGTTTAAAAATGTTTTGGGGTCCATGGGTTTTGAACCCACGACCACCCACCAAGCCCAAGCTTTGAGAAATAGTAAAACACCAACGTGCCACATATGGTTCTTATTATATGAAACATATTTTATTTTATATAAAGTGTAACTTTATGTATGGCGCAAAAGGGAGGGGGTTGGGGCTAAGCCCCAGCCCATGGTCTTTGTTTAAAACTCATACAACCATGAGCGTGGGCCTAGCATAATCACCCAGAAAATGGTTAGGGGGTGGTTACATGCCATGCGCCATGAATCCGGGAGCTAGAGCTTATCCTAGGCTAGCGCTTGGCCATATGAAGTTAATATGACCATGTTTGAGGGAGCACGCCCAGCCGTAGGGGGCTAGACTGTGTAATTTTTAGAAAAGTGGGTTTTTAATTTTACAGAATTGATTTTGACTGATATTATGCCCAGAAAATGGATTTTTTGAGGATTTTAGGCCATTTGAAGGGGGATTTGATCCCAAAAAGAGGCCAGATCTTGAGGGAAGTTGGGATTCCTCATTTGAGCCTCAAAATCTATATAAACCAGGCTTTTTGAATCTTGTAGGAGAATTTTTGATACAGGGTTTTGAAGGGGCAGTTTGTAAATTTTGTCCTTTTCTCATGTTTTGAGGGGCATTTTTGCCATGTTTTTTAGAGGATTTTGATGTATGAATATGAGAAAGGAGGTATTGCAAAGAATATATGAAGCACATTAATGTAACAACAAAGAGAATTGTAAGAGAACTTTGAGCATTTTAAAGAGCAATAAAGAGGTCCTCCACTTGGAAGCGGGCCCATAGACGTAGCCAATGATTGGTGAACTCTGCTATCAACCTCTTGTCTCTATTTTTGTTTCTGTTTTGCTGTCCTATTCTCTTAATTTGAAGCATGGATATTAATGGCTGATCTCTTTATTCATTCATAAGCATCAAGTAAAAGTCGCATTTGATATTCCACAAACAAGATAATAATTTTATGTATTTCGCATTCTTAACGATCTGATGCCTAAAATACATTAAACTAACTTGTGATCATCGAGACACAAGGAAAACGAAGATACAAGCCCAAAGATATGACAGACCAACAAGTTAGGATTGTTTTCCCTAATTGCAGTAGTTAGTAGAAGTATGTATCAGCAATGAAAATGATAATGAATGTTGCAAACAAGTTGCTAAAAGTCTAGTTGAAAGAGCAAGAGATCAACTAGAAACAACTAGATCAACTCAAGTAAGATAGGATTAGACTTCAGCAATGAAACAAGGATGTTACAAAACTAGTATTGTAGAGATATTATTCAGCCTCATTGTCTGTAACAAACTATTTATTACAGAAAAAAAAGTCAGCCACTAAAAGTTCCCCAAAATCTACCAAAAGATGTGCTAGGCCTAGTAGGTTATGTGGGAAAAATTTAAGCAAAATTTAACAATTGAATTAAGATTTATTTGAGAAGTTTGATCAGGGATTTTTCCGCCCTAATGGATGTAGATAAGATATCATAGTAGCAGTAAGAAACACTTATCCAATTGAGATTCCCTAGGAAAAATAGCAAGCATAGAACATCAAAGAAAGAAAGCAATTTGAACTAGTTGATTCCTTTGTATTTTCACATATCCCAATGCAAAAATTTAATTTCTCCAATGCAAATTGAAAATGATTAGTGCCTTACTATTGGGTTGTGGATTCAAAGAATGTAATGACTAAGCTAAGTCTTTGGGGGTGTAAATACTTTTACTCCCCAAGGCAAGCTAGGTCCGCTAGGAAATGCTAAGAGGGTGTAAGCCTTTTTACTTCTCTTAGCAAAACTGTATGCAACAATATGAACTTATATGTATGAGCTCAATCCAAAAAGAACCTAGGGGTGTAATCCCTTTTACAACCTAGGGTTTGTGAAACAAACAAAGGTGATCTTGGAGGGTGTATGCCCTTGAAGTTCTCCAAGCAATCTTGCAATTAATGACCTCTCACAAGAAAATAAATGAATCTTGGGGAGGGTGTATTCCCTTATACTCCTCCAAGGGTTAATACACTAACAATTGTGGCAGAAGAAAGAATTTTAAACAATAAGTACAGAATTTCCTTACCAATTATGAATGGATGCAAGATAAAACCCTAAGTGACCAAGAAAATTCCATCTATAAGCATGAGAAAAAGCCTCCAAGTGTAGTGCACCACTTTTATCCATCAATAGAAAGAGAAACCATAACAATTGCAAAAGAGAGATGATATGCTCCAAGAGTAGTGAAAATTTCAGCTAAGTATCCTTCTCCACAAGGGAGAGCCATGTTCAAATGAGACAAATTATCTCTATTTATACAAAAAGTCTTAAACATTGTTTGTCCATATAATTTAGGGTAAACCATAAGATAAGGGGTCAACGACCCTTATCTTTCCCCTTAAACAAATAATAATATTTTATTTACACTTTAGCACATTAGAAGCCCTAAAATAAGGTAGTGTCACCCCTTTAGGGAGACATTTTGACACTTGTAGCGAGTCGTTGGAGTTGGGGAAGCATGGCTAGGCCTCCAAAGGCCACATGTCACTCATCTAATCCTCTTCTTAATGGTCCCAAACCTCCTTCCTTCAAAAGGTGCCATGTGTCAATGAGAAACCTCTTTATCACCACCAAACCCTAGCCCTAGGTGACGTTAAGCCTCAAAAGGTGAAATTTTTTCCCTCCTAGGCAAGTCATTTGGCATGTGAGGGATAGGTTATTTATTCCAAGGTGTATTATATGCCTCCAAAGGAAAGTCATCATGATTTGGCATGTTGTCCCTTGGAATCCAACATGTGGGCTTCAAGCCCCATGGAAGCCCAAGCTAGGCTTTCCCTCCAAAATTGTCCACCAAACAAGGTCCTGCAAAACAAATAGGCATGCCCTTCAAGGATCTCAAGTCAAAATATCATGGAAAGTGAAAACTGCATCTAATAAACAAGGCACCTAAACATGTGCATCAAAACTACGTCATCAAATTAAACAAATGCTCCAAGACCCTAGACAATTGACCAAGTACAAGATGCTCCCAAGGATGCCCCTTCAATGCCATGTAGTGGATGATGAGGTGTATAAGGGTTTACGCTTCATAGGTCAATGAGTTTCATGACATACAAGGGCTCATATTATCTCATTTATAGGTGCCTTTGTAGGGTGTGTGTTGTACCTTCTTCTTCAATGCAACCTTTTTCCAAGCACATTTATTTCCATTTATTAAATAATTAATGATCCAAACACGTGTGCACTCCCAATATTGAATCAATTAACTTGGGGGGCAGTAACACAATGTCACTTGAATGAAGAGATCCACAAAGTGCCATAGGGGTAACCATGTAAAGCGTTGTAACACACTTGTGTTAGTATTATATTCAAGTGGGATATTTATTATGTGTTTGATATTCTTCAGGTATTCAATTATTTTAAGAGAAGTAGCTCATTGTTCTCAAGACCTGTCTGGGAGAGCATCTAGAAGGCTTATATTTTATTCTCTTATCTTTTTCCAGCAACCATCCCCCTGTGCCTTCAACCCCTTCTTCCCATGAAATGAGGTACATTCCCTTTTTAGCTAACTAAAGTAAAAGGGCATAGAAGAGGGAAATATGATGGGAATGCAATGAGTGGAGAGTGGTAAGTATGGTCAAGAATGGTACAATAACCCCTCAAGGGATCCCTAGTTGCAACCCTTCCCTAAAATTTGGCCACTTACTATGAAATATATGACACTCACTAAGGTGAAACAAGGTCAAAATCATAATTTCCAAGCAAGCGTTCTATAATAAAAATCAGGTTAAATACACATGCTTAAATGCCTCAAATATTAGGGTGATTACCTGCCACAATAACTAACTTGTACGGCATGGAAAAAGACCCATGTGTCATCCAGAAGCTAGTTGGTGTGGTGGATGCACTGAAAATGGATCCAAAATATGGCGATAGAGTTGTATTACATATGTACAAGTGGACACTACTAGTCACGTGGTCTCTCGACACTCCATATATGAAACCTGAGGGCCTTTAGACATCATCTCCTTAGTTATCCCACAAAATGGGGATAACATCTAGCTCCTACTTGGGGACATGTGCTCTTCGTAGAGTGCATGAGAACCGCAACATCTCCTGGTAGACCTATGCCTACACTGAAACAAAAACTGTAAAATCTAGGGTGGTTCTATCACTCTTTGTCCATATACACCAAAACCAAAAGTGAAAAGTAATCTAAAAAAATAAAATTTTAGCATTTTTAAAAAAAATTCTAAACTAAGCATGAAATAAAAATGAAAGTAGATAAAAATGAAATATGAAATGCATCTAAACTAAAATGAGCATTCAACATGAAAATGCAAGGAAAGAAAGATGACCTACCTACTTACTCGGAGCCTTGGGGCCCTGAAGATCAAGCGATAGGTGATGTTAGGTGAAGTCATACAACCAATGCAACCAATTGATCATCTTGTCAAAGTATCTTCGCCTATGCTTAATTATGTAAAACAACAAAGATAAGTCAGGCATGAAATAATCAAGAGCATAAATAGATAAATAATCAATCGTGAAATAAAATTAAGAGATATGGGTGGGAGGAAGGAAGTCCTACTGAAAAAAGAAATCATCATTCTGATCATGTTGCCTAAAGGTGTAAGCACTAGCTTGATCAATCCATCTCCAAAGATGGATATCATGTGTAGATGATGGTTCATATTCATCTCCATTAGTATGATCATTTCTTCCTTAAGACCAAGAATATATGAGAGATCCCAAGAAGACCTCATGATTTTCTTGAGAAAAAGGGATGAGGTAAGGCACATGCTCATGTTCAAAGAAAGAAAAATGTGACCTCTTCATCTATGAATCCCTATAGAAATCCTCAATATGAAAATACTTCCTCTTTGTAGAGTGATCCTCTAATTTCTCTAATATGGCCACGTCTTGGTATTCTTCCAAAATTGAGGATGAAGGTGGTTGAGAGTCCTCGTACAAAAAGTCTACATCTCCAAAAATATATGCATCACAAGTCCTAGGATTCATCCTGAAAATGTCAAGACCGGACATCCTTGAATAAATCTGTAATCATGCCATCATCAGACTTCCAAACATATGAATCATATACGCATGAAAATTATTCCTCTTTAGATGACAACTCAAACCCCTTTTCTTAAGGGTTTCCCTCAATGTCGTAAATGGGGTCTCTATAAAAAATGAGATGACCAAAATCCCACCTGCGTCTGCTAGTTTGTATGAAAGTGTCTATATGCTCATCAACCATATCTAAAGGTTGTTTCATAAGAGAATAAGCATGACTGGAAATTATAATCTCTCTGTCTTCATGTGCAGTATGAGTAGAGGCATATGTTGGATTACTGAGAGAGGAGATGAATCAATAATAGAGAAATTTTAATCCTTTTAACCACAACATGTAAGTGTTATTTATCTTTATGATCAATATAACATTATCATCCAACAAGTGCAGAGTAAATAAACCATAAACAATGACCAATCACACATATGCACAATACACCTGTATTTTTACGTGGAAACCCAATGCGAGAGAAAACCGTAGAATGTGTTTTCTTATATGTCTTTAAGAATTACATTCATTGGAAGCACCCACTTTCTTTGTTCTCTAGGTACAAATAGAAGGAGGCTTCGACCCCCTATATTTCCAGGCTACAACCTGAGGGAAGCTCCAACTCCCCAATTCTCTGGCTACAACTAGAAGGAGGCTACAACCCCCTATGTTCTCCTGCTACAACCAAAAGGTGGCTGCAACTACTTATTCTTGACCCATCCTACCGCCATGAAGTATAAGTAAAATGATGAAACTACTGTCACACTGCCACTGTGAGATATACCACTGTAACCTATGCCACTATCCTATAACCAACCTGTATTTGTACCCTTCCTGTACCAACAAAATCCAACATGTACGTGACCTTTCTATGTTCCAAATTGTGTATGTACACAACCTGTTTGTGTTGCAGCTCGCATACATACACGACCTGTCTATATTGTAGCCTATGTACACCTTCTAAAAGCTAGTGTTTTTCACTTTTTTTTGAAACTCAGACACTTTGTTGCCTCTTTTCAAATCAACCTGCAACCTGTCATTGTATTCAACCTGTAGATGTTACCTATGCATACATCCTCATACATATCCCTTAATCAAGTGTATATATATTTCTCTAGCTATGTGCCATACAAGTGTGTATAATCATGAACATGTATAATAACCCTCACATGGACTAGACATCAAACTCTTGCTGATATGCAACCCAAAACTTCATAAAAAACTCCACAAACTATTCACAACCAAAAACCCTCAACAATGTACCGATACTACTAGTTATACCTCAAACACTTGAACCAAGATGTACCAACGAATCATATCAAGTATACCAGTATTGTATTTATGTAGATCTGACTTATTCAATAAGTTCCATACAATCAATAACATCTCTAGGGTAAATCCTCAAACCCTCATATCCATGTCTCATGTACACAACAAAATCCAACTACTCATAGAGATAAGACATGCCTTTTGAACCAGTAGATAGATATGTTGTACCTGATAACTGCAGACCTTCCTGGGAGCTTTCTTTCAGACTCTGGAGACATGGCACCTTCAGTAACTCAACCTTTCATGGCTTCTTCCCACATGTATGTGCCCTATTCTACTACCAGACATCGTATGTACATTCCCTATTCTACTACCAACCCGCGTATGTACGTGAATTCCTCCACTGCAACCCACGTACATCTCAAACCTAGGTTTTTTTTAATATTTTCTACAACTCCGAAACTTTCATCGTCAACCCTTTGTGTTGCCTTAGACTTGCATGACTTCATATGTATCAGTGAGTACCTGCAATAAACCTTTCACAATAATAGATATTCAATGTGCTCAATAGGTGTTAATAGGAGAGCCTTTCTCTCTTATTTATAATTCCATGTAGCTTCCTCAAGGAGTTATGTTCTGACCAACTTAACACAATTTCCTTCTTTTAGGGCTAACCCACTTCTAACCACTTGTCCACTTCTAACCCACTTTACTACAAATATTAAGTTCTCCACTTCTAGTTGCAACTATATTATTTTTAATTATTTTATTATTGCAACAACTTAACCCATGATTAACTCCTATTTCACCCACTTGACTAGTCAACTTCTTCTAGGGTCTTTTAGAATAACTTGACTTCTTTGACCTTCTAGATAACTCATGGGGGTTCTCTAACTTCACAAGGCCATATATGTCTAACCATGAGAAGTTGTGTGACATTCCACATATCACCGGAAATGGCATGATATATACTATCCATCTAGAATATGTTTACCTGCAAACATACTACCCTTCATACTAGTATACATCAAACAATATTTAATCCTCTAACCATATTGTTGGGGATACCAGAATTTGATACCAAACTTGCTTCAAGGACTGAAATGAATGACAACCAACCCAATTAATCAACAATCTCCCCCTTTGGCATTGATGGAAACACTCTGATGCAACACTGAAGTCATATCGCTCATGCTCTCCCTGTGACCATCGCTTCCCCTGGAAACATGACTATGTTCTCTCTCTACAAGCATATAAATATTTATGCTGCATCTGATGAATCTAATATAAATCTATATCTTGCATCTAATGATTTTCTCCCCCTTTTACATCAATGGAAAAGGTAACTTCCCATCTGGGGCTGCTCCCCCTGACCGAACTCTTTGTTAAAATGCTCCCCCTACCTTAACTGTCCTCTTTGTGGTGCTTCCTCATGTGAATCTAAGACATATAAGATAAGTATTAAAAATCATTCATTTTGGAGTAGAAATTACTCTGATTATCTGGAAAAGACACTCAAAAAATTCCCTTCGAAGAGGTTTTTTGAAGATATATGCAACTTGTTCTTTTGTTCCCACATATTAAACTCTATTGTTCTTCTCTACAACCTGTTCCTGTAGAAAGTAATACTTGATTGGAATGTGCTTCATCTTTGAGTGCATCACTGGATTCTTTGAGATATTGATGGTGCTTGTATTATCACAATATATTGGAATGGGCTCATCATACTCAACCTATATATTTTTTAGAGTTTGTTTCATCCATAGAACCCGTGTACAACATGTTGCTACTGCAATATACTCTGCTTCGACTGTAGACAATGATATTGATGATTTTTTCTTGCTTACCTAAGATACCAAACACTCACCCAAGTAGAACGTTGATCCACTTGTGCTTCTCCGATCATCAATGCAACCTTCCCAATCTGCATCTGTGTAGGAAATAATTCATAAATCATTTCCTTTTGGATACCATAATCCAAACTCTTTTATACCCTTGAGATATATGAATATTCTCTTCACTTCTAGAACATGTGATTCCTTTGGTACTAATTGAAATCATGCCACTTGTCCAACTTCTTGAATTACATCTAGTATGGATGTTGTCACATAAAATAAGATGCCAATCATTTACCTATATTGCCTCCGATTTGTAGACTTTGAATCATCATCTTTACTTAACTTGAAATTGGCTTGCATATGAGTATTAACTGGTTTGCAATCTTCCATTCCGAACCTCTTTAGCATTTCTCGGATATAATTAGTTTGAGAAATAAAAATGCCTTGGTTGCTTTGACATATCTAAAGACCCAGAAAGAAAGATATTTCTCTAAGTAATGACATTTCAAATTCATTCTACACATCCTTTGCAAATTGTTGGCTTAACCTGTCATCACCACTTCCAAAAATAATATCATCAACATAAACTTCAATTAATAAAACATTGTCTTGAGTTACCTTGTTGTAGAGTTTGTTGTCTGTGTTTCATTTTCCGAACCCTTGTTGTTGTAGATATTTGTCCAATCTGGAATACCATGCTCCGGGGGCCTATTTTAGTGTTAAGAACCAAATATCAATATAGCATAGAAAAAGCTCAGAATAAGTATTCAACTCCTTGAAAAAGAGAAAAATTCAGATAATAAGCCTCTTCGAGGGGGCAACCTCCTTATGCCCACATAAATGTACAATTACAAGATGATTCCAAATGAAAATGTCTCCTTGGTATATATAGGAGACTAGGAG
>JZKD02S0551115.1:265569-282221 GCA_000966675.3 Picea glauca
AGTGGGGGAGCGATTAATCATCTGATGAGTTTTGCTCGCAGAAGAATTCAATGGAGGGAGTTTTCTGTCCACAGATGTTGAGTCCGAGAGGTATCGTGCACCTGAGATTCTTCGTGTGTATATCCATCTTATGGACGTCTTCACTGATCATTGGTATAAGCCCATTGACCTCTCCTGCACCAAATTCACGAGGCTCGCCATTAAAATCACCAGAAATCCCTCCCGAGCCATCTAATACTCTAATGCATCCAGCGCCACCTCCAGTATTCCCCGAATCCTTGCCCTCCTCGCCTCCTCTTGCTCTACTTAATCATGGCGGGATGAACAGCGGGATGAGGATGGGACTGGTGTTTGCATCTATTGCAGGGCTGCTTCAAGTAGTTGTTGTTACGTACCTCCTTGTGAAGAGGAGGCAGATGCTTCGTGTAGTGCAGAGATATGATTGATGATTGAGAGGGTACCCCACTGAAGGGTAACTACAGGATAGGGTACCCCACTGAAGGGTAACAACAGGATGAACTCTCCACAGTGATCGAAATAGAGCAAAGCTGAGACTGGTGCGGGCATACTGAGCTTTTGAAAAGGGCGTTGACCTGTGTATATTGTATCAGAAGGAGCTCTTCTCGCCCTTTGAAGGTTGCAGTAATGGTCTGAAGTTAAATTTAGTCCACTGGTTGTGTTTCGCTTTTGCAACAGGCGTCCAATTGTAAAAAAGTTTCATAAATTTTTACAAGTTATCACTAATGGTGAAACAATTTATAGTTATTAAATCTCATTGTGTAAGTTCTATCGTTTTGCAGCAAAAGATTTGTATGATCCATAATTAAAACATTGTACTCTCATGTTATTTGAAATCTGAAATTCCTTATTTTCAACTATTTACTATTTTCGAAAATATATATTTAAAAAAATTAAATACCTTCTTATAAATTCACAGGTACTGGTCTAGAGTGAGTCTCATGGCCTTTGGTTCCTCCATTGTGCCTTGTGTATGTTGCTTCCAATTAGATTTTTGTCTGCTCTAAGAATCTTGTAACCTGCTGTATAGTTTGGTATCAAATCATGGCCTTTGGTTCCTCCATTGTGCCTTGTGTATGATGCTTCCAATTAGATTTTTGTGTGCTCTGAGAATTCTTCTAAGAATTTTTGTAACCTTTAGTTTGGTATCAAAGGAGTAGTTTGGTATCAAAGCAGGTTAACCCTCATTTAGTTTGGTATCAAAGGAGGGTCTTGCGAGTGTATGAGAAGGATTATATTAAAGAGAACTTCATTGGGTAGAATACTTGATGAAAAATAGTTTTAGGAAAAAGAAAATTCACATGTGGAGAAATAAAATTTTACATAAAGGACAACATCACACATTGAAGAGGAGGAATACCACTTTAGAATAGATGATAATGAAGAGGTGTTGCTAATGAAATTGTTAAGTTATTGAAAGTTATCTTTGTTAGAATGGATGTTGTTAGCACTCTGTAATTTGCTCAAGGCTGTGGGGGCAGTCGCAGAGGCAACATCAAAACCGCTTCGAGTCAGGGATCTAGCCCTCTGAGACTTAGAGAGGGATCTCTCTGTTAAATTTAGATTTGTTTGAAATAAGATATTAGGCTAGTTATGCAGAACAAGGTTTGTTTTTTATTTGAGGTGTTTGGCTGAATGATTGCTTTAGAATCCCGTTGGGCTATGGGGTCTGTGTCAAAACTTAAGGTCAGATAAACATCTTTTAAAGGGCTTCTTCATAGGGCGAGATAGCCAAGATACTGGATCGATTAAGATAAAATGTGATGGAAAGATAGAACAGGTGAGAGGTTCTTTTAAGTAAAGAAGCATTCAAGAATTTATTTAACTCAAAATCAGAAGAATAACATGCAGACTGATAAAAGGCCAGATACAGAGTACACGAGGTAAATTATGTTCTTTAACTTCCTTTTAACAGTTGGAATTAGAAAACAAGGTGATAACAGAGTAAGAAAACATTAACATAGCAAGAAAAACATCACCAATGTCCAGACGCAAGAATCATGTGCATCAATTCCTTTGTATTACTGGTGGATCTAAAAAATTACAGAGAACATCCTTTCTCGGTGCAATGATCAACCACCTTTTACATTAAAATTATATGAATAAATTAGAGAGATACCCCAACAAGTTTAGGAAGTCAGATTCAACCGCCTCGGCCAAAAATAGCCACAAATCCCAAAAAATCCTGAACTATCTGCCATGAAAGACGGGTTGAATTTCTGCAAAAAAGGGGTCCGCAAAGACATATGTCTCTCTTCAATGATGACACCTGGGAAAAACATGAAGGAGGCTATTGTATATGGACATGTTATAGACAAAAACCTCCTTTGGTTTCTCCAAATTCGCCTCCATATCGCCATAATAGCTCCCGCAAAATCAGGACTATAACAGAAAAATGAAAAACTGGAAAAAAAGGTCTCGAAGATGGCTTTGATTCTCTCTTCTCATGGAACCTGTGAAAAAAATGAGAGCGGTTTTTGTTCTTCATCCCGTTACAGATAAAAATTTCTCTCGGTTTTTAAAAATTCATTTTCCTTTTCCCAGAATCCGCTTCGAAATAAGACTAGTCAAAACTGGAAAAACAACGGTTTTGTGAAAATGGGGGAGAGAGGTTTTGGAGAGGTAAGTGGTATTTTGGACCCCCCCTGAGGTGGTAAGTGGTCTGGAGAGGAGGAATTATGATTCAATGGATTGATGACACGTTGGGACAGGGCCCGCCAAGAAAAAACACTTCATTCCGGACCCCCCCCACCATTAAAGGTAGAACGGTCGAGGGGGTCCGGAATCGTTTGTAGACTGTCCATCTGCACGCTGTCAGGATGACCGTAGATCTGTGCGCACTTTTTAATTACCATTCTGGACCCCCCCCAACAGTTAAAGGCGGAACGATCAAGGGGGTCTGGAATCCACTGTCAGTCGTTGATCTATGCACCGCTAGATCGACCGTCGATCTAAGCGCGTTCTTTTATCCTCTAGGCGCGAATGCAACAAAAACTTAGGTTTAGTGATTTTTGTGGGTTTTGTGCCCTGCTTCCCTTGCTTTGTCACCATGGGGTTAGGAAACACCACTCAACGTCAAAAATCATGAATTTTCTTTTCTTTTCCTTGAAAACAATTTGCAGAAATGAAATATTATTTGCAAGCCAAAATACATCTAGAGTGAAAATTTTCCAGTCACCAAATGATCCTATGAATTATAGGGTTATAACAGATGCCTTGAAAGCAACTCAAACAAGAGGTGTTACAATAGATCTATGTGGTGTTAGTGATGATGAGTAGGAACAAAAAGTCCTTGGACAAGAATCCGAAGAAACCCAATCTTAAAAGAAGACAATTATAAGGGAGAGGTAGGTGTAGGATGGAAATGTCTACCTACTCAAGAAGCCTAAACCTGGAAGAATTAATTAATCAAATTGGGGAAACTAAGAAAATTTTTGAATTCTAATAATTTTGATGAAAGATTTTGAGGAAATTATGAATCCCCCAAACATTGAGAAACTCCTAAAGCAAGAGGAAAGTTCAACAGAACATGTTTCAAGCGTTTTTAACCATGAGAAGCATGTTATGCAGTGATATTTGCTCATTTAAATATATTTTATTTATCCTAATTGCAACCTAGGTTCTTTATTAGCTTTAAGAGCTATGCTTTATACATTTTTTTTCTTTTTTTTAAATGAAATAGCATAGAACATAACCATAACTCTTTTACATTTGTCAAATGATAAATCTTTTGAATTTCAATAATCTTTTCTAGGATGAGTTCAAGTAAGAAATTAGTGTAAGCATATATCCTCTTTAGGTTTTAAAAATTCAGGCAAAAACATAGTAAAATACTAAAGGAAATACCTTCTCCTCAGTTTGAATTTGATCAATTGTAGTTTAGTCTAGCCAACAATTGGAATATGTCTCCAAAGACTTCTTTTGCCACTTGCCCAAAGTAGAACAAAATCATCCTCCCAGCGAACTAAAAGCCTAGTTCGCTTCTTGGCTCCAAGAAACCTTTCA
Organism: Picea glauca; assembly: GCA_000966675.3. Classification (NCBI taxonomy): domain Eukaryota; kingdom Viridiplantae; phylum Streptophyta; class Pinopsida; order Pinales; family Pinaceae; genus Picea; species Picea glauca. The sequence goes on from JZKD02S0551115.1 coordinate 269,593, forward strand.
ATTTCTTATCCCTTTGTGCCTGAGACTCCAAGAACATCAATGTTGATCCGGCTTTTATAAGCAGAACAAAATGAATACAGATTATTATCAAAAGATGTTTAACACATAATAACAGATATACAATAAAATTGGTTTCTATTCAATAAGGAAATAAGCTGAAACTGTAAAATGCAGCGGAAAACAAGCTTGCTAGAATGGTGGCGGCTTATCTCTGAGAAGAGATGTGAAAGTTGTGCTCATTCGCCATAAGATGATTACAATGAAGCTCTCAAGGCATTTTTACAATAAACAGGAATTTCAAAAACCCTAAACATCCAAAAACCTAACCCTGGGAGATGAAGCGCCAAAAGTCATGTGGGCCCCGTTTGGGTAAGTTAGTACATCAACTTCCCGACGTCGTAACTTTTTCATATGATCTCCATTTTAGGTGCACAATATCCCGTTGGAAAGGTTTATCTGAGGACTACACACATTTCTTGTGGAGACCCCTAAAAAAATTGTTTAAGGCCTCAAAACGACCCCGGAAGTCAGGGACCCGAAAACTAGGAAAAAACTGTCGAACTGGAAAACTGTCAAAATGAGCTAGTTGGAATAGGTGGGAGGCCACTGACATCCATCTGGATCAATCCTCCCCCCTTATGAAGAAATTTTCTCCATTGCTTTGAGTTCTCCAATTAGATGAGGAAATTTTTGCTGAATTTGGCCCTGGGTGAGCCACTTGCCTTGGTGCAGGAGCTTCCCTACTTTGACAACTCGATAAAGATGGATCCTTTGTTGGTGAATTCCCTTGACCTATTTTTCCACAATGTGATCACTGGATGCATGTTGTATGCAGTCGGGGTTGAGCTATGTTGGTGTTATTTTTTCTGCTATCTCTGAGGTGTCCAATAATGGTGGGAAATAAGATCGAAGGAGATCCATGTTGAACACTGGGTGTAGACCAAGGAAAGGAGGAATGTTGAGCTGAAAAGAATTATCACCCACTACCTTGGTGATGGTGTACAACCCATAACGGAGTGGGAGAAGCTTCCGATGGGATCCGTTAAGACATTCTTTCTGTAAATGCAACCAAACTTTGTCTCCCACCTGAAACTTATGTGGCACCCGGTGTTGATCATGGCACTGCTTGTACTTGTCATTGGACTTTTGTAGGATATCTTGAACCTGTTGAAGGATGTGTTGGATCCGCTCAATGAACCGAGTGGATTTTTCAACTTCAGTTGGAGCAGGAGATCAGTCGTCTGAGATGACCGCAAGGGTTAGTTCAACATCTATGGGACCCAATGGTTGGAATTCCAACCCCACCTAAAAGGGGTTGTGGTCAGTTGAGCTATGCAAGGATCAGTTGTAGCTATGTTGGACATAGGGAAGACTCTCATCCCATGTGCGAGGGTGCTTGGAACTATACATGCGCGGGATATGCACGATCATTCGATTTATTACCTCGGTTTGGCCATCTATATGGGGGTGGAAGGTCATGGATTTGTTGAGCTTGGTGTCCAGCAGTGACCAAAGGCTCGACTAGAATGTGTTGAGAAATCGACTGTCTCGATCTGAGACAATGGTTTGTGGGATTCCAAAATGTACCTAGACTCGTTCAAAGAATATCTTGGTAGTGGCCTCTGTTGTGATTCTCTTCTTGCAGGCAACCATAATTGCCATCTTAGAAAAGCGATCAACAACCACAAAAACACATTCATTTCGTTGCTTGGTGGACGGGAGGCTCGACATGTAGTCCATGGAGATGGATGTCCATGGCCTGTCAGGAGTAGGCAGAGGGGTGTACAGGCCATGTTTCTTAGTGGTCGGTTTGGCAATAGCACAGGCAATGCAAGACCTGATATACTTGTTGACCTCCTATCGAAGTTTCGGCCAGTATAAATGTTTTTGCGGCATTGTCACTGTCTTTTCGATGCCGAAGTGTCCTGCCACCCATCTGTAGTGGGATTCCCAGATCCACTTCACTCGCTCGCTTGATGGAATGAAGATATGTCCCAAATGGCATAACAACCCATCCTAAAGATGGAAATTAGCGACAATTGCGTTTGTGCCAAACATTTGGTAGGTGGTGGCGAAGTCTAGGTCTGTCTCATAAAGTTGGGGCCATCTATAGGTCTCATGGTTGTAAGAGTCTAGCACTGTGGTGAGTGTCACGACTGACGGTCTGTTGAGGCAATCAATGATGCGATTGGTGCTTCATGTTTTATACTTGACGTTGAGGTGGAATTGCAGCAAGTATGTGGACCACTTTTGATGGCAGTCATTATCCAATTTGTCTTGTGTCTACATGAACTACAGTGGCTTATGATCAGTGTGGATGATTATCTCCTTCCCAAAAATGTAATGTCTCCATCGGAAATAGGCTTTCACAATGGAGTACATTTTTTTGTCGTAAGTAGCATACTTACGGAAAACATCTAATAGTGTTTCACTATGATAGGCCACGGGGTGATCGTGCTGAGTGATAACAACGCCCACAACATAGTTTGAAGCACATGTCTCGATCTCAAAGGGTTGATGCAGGTATGGTAGTGAAAGTATTGGGGTTGAGCACAATCATTGCTTCAAATCATCAAACTCTTGTTGTTGAGACCGACCCCACACAAATTTCACCTTACCACCACCCCTGGTTACTTGGCTGAGAGCCCATGCAATATGGGAGAATCCCAACACGAACCTGCAGTAGAAATTGGCAAGGCCCAAGAATATTTGAAGCTTAGTGAGTGTGGCTGGGGATATCCAGTCACGGATGACTTGGATCTTGGTTGGATCCACATGTACACCATGTTGATCAACAATGTATCCCAGGTAATGGACCTTGTCCATGTCGAAGGAGCATTTTTCCAAGTTGGTGTATGGCTTGTGTTGTCGCAAGGTGTGCAGAACCTGTTGAATATGTTGTAAGTGTTCTGCCCAAGTCTTTTTGTAAATGAGAATGTCATCTAGATACACCACTACAAAGGTATTGGTGAATGGTTGCAAGATATCATCCATCATCCTCATGAAAGTGGTTGGAGCATTTTTCAAGCCAAAGGGCATGACCAACCATTCAAAAATACCTTCCTTTGACTTGAAGGAATTCTTCCATACATATTTTTGTTCTATCGAGACCTGGTGGTAGCCAGACTTCAGATCAATCTTACAAAAGTATTTGTCCCCCATGATCTAATCAAGGAGGTCGTCGATTCAGGGAATCGGGTACCGGTTTTTTATTGTGATTTTATTCAGGGCTTGATAATCAATGCAGAGTCGCCAGGTTCCATCTTTCTTTTGTACCAACACGATTGGTCTATCGCAAGGTGATGAGATGGAATGAATGTGTCCCTTGTGGAGAAGTTCTTGGATCTGTCCCTTGATCTCCTCATTCTCTAACATAGAGCGGTGGTAGACTAGTCCATTGGGCAGCGGTGCGTCGAGGGTCAGATCGATGGGGTGCTTGAGTTGACAGTGCAGAGGTACCCCGGTAGGTGAGGAGAAGATATATGAGTATGCTTCCACAACCTTATCCACTTTCTTCTGTTGTGTGGAGAGGTCGACCGCAGAGACCCTGGATGTGGCTGCGATATTTTTCTCATTCTGAGAGTGAATCACGAAGAATACAAACTTCCCTGTATGAGATATGACCTTCATGCATTTCTTGGCAGAGATCAAGGAAATAACACTAGGTGGGATTGCCTCTGGTATCCTGTACAATTTCTTGTTCAAAGTAATAATAACACTGCAAGGCCTAGACTCGTATACAACATAGAGTTTCCATAAATATGGTTGGCCCAAAAGAACATTACAAACTTTGAGTGGGGAAAAATCACACAATACCTTGTCTTTGAAGGGATTGATGTCGTATGACAAGCGACATTGTTGGCTGACACGGGTGTTGCTTTCTTGGAGGAGCCATTCGATGGTGTAGGGATGTGGGTGTGGCGTTATCGACAGGTCAATTCACTTGACAACCTATGCTGAGATGAGGTTCTTCTAGCTACCTCTATCAACGATGAAGTGCAACGGGGTACCCTTCACCCACATCTGTGAATGACAAATGCGCTCTCCTTCCTCTGGCTCATCTGGTTCACCGGGATGGAGCTTGGTGGCAGCAATGGTAGCACTGAGTTCTGCAAAAATGATCTATATCCCCCTTTCTGGTTATGACTCAAAGTCAGAACCTGCATCTGATTCAGAGGCTTTCACCTCAACCAACAGCGACTGCTTTGAGCAGAAATCGACAGTGTTATTCCAGGGGCTCTTATGGAAGTCACACCACTTCCCGGTATCTTTCTTTGTATTTTTGGTTTCCTTCTTTGCTTGTGGCCTGGACTGGTTGTCCTGAGGCAGTCCGTCTTTGCTCTATCCTTTGTTCTGTGGGTTGGGGCCACACTTTCCTGGATTTTGCTGTGAGGGGTTCCTAAGACCGAATTGCCGCGTCTTTTGTTTGAGCTTCTGCTCAATTTTGACAGCATATCGGTAGGTCACGCACAAGATGAGATGTCCATAAACTCCATTTCGGCCTGGATGTATCTATGCATACCGCCACGATACTTGAGCACCATATGTCACTCAGAATATTTGATACCCAGCTTGGTGCACAAGGTATGGAAGATATTTGTGAACTCGGGCAATGCTTGGTCTCTTTCTTGCCGCAGTGTGGTCCATTTTGTATACAGGTTTTCATAACTTCCAAAAGGGTAGTATTGTTCCTTAATAGCATCCTTGAAAGACTCCCAGGTGACCACGACAATAAATAATGAGGGTTCCTCTATTTCCTTATGCTCACAAAAAGTTTCCCACCAATCTTTGACACGGGGAACGACTTTGAGGAGCACTAAAGTAATCTTTTCTCTATTCGAGAAGTTATGGACAAAGAAATACCCTTCTAGCAGATTCAACCATTTGTCTATAGTATTTGTATCTATATGACCTTCAAGTATAGGAGTATCGAAGTTGATTTGTACCTTGAAGGGGTCGACGCCTCCATTTAAGGAAGATGTGTCGCCTATTGGTAGCCACCGAAGGATTTGCACAAAACTATCCATCATCTCGTTCCTCTATTGCGTGAGGGCTTCCTCAAGCAACATTTTGAAGGGATTTCCCGTCCCATCATCTTTATTTTCTCCTTCCATGAGAGGTCGCTTTGGCATGCGATATCTTTTTCCCTCAAGAGAAACAAGCTCGAGACCCAATTCTTTATACCCTGACCTCGTTGGAGACATCCATTAAGAACGACAAGGAGAAGACTACTCTAATACCAATAATCTAGATTTTATGAGTAGAATGAAATGAATATAGATTATTCAAAATATGCTTAACGCAAAATAACAGGTCTATAGTAAAACTGGTTTCTATTCAATAAGGAAATAAGCTGAAACTGTAAAATGTAGTGGAAAACAAGTTTGTTAGAATGGTGACGGCTTATCTCTAAGAAGAGATGTAACAGTTTCTCTCATTCAACAAAAGATGATTACAATGAGGCTCTCAAGGCATTTTTACAATAAACAGGAATGTCAAAAACCCTAGACATCCAAAAACCTAACCCTAGGAGATGAAGCGCCAAAAATCATGTGGGCCTCGTTTGGGTAAGTTAGTACATCAACTTCCCGAGGTCGTAACTTTTGCATACAATCTTCGTTTTAGGCTTACGATAGCCCGTTGGAAAGGTACATCCAAGGACTACACATGTTTCTTGTGGTGAGCCCTACACATGTTGACTGTGGTGAGCCCTAAAAACGTTGTTTAGGGCCTCAAAACGGCCCCGAAAGTCAGGGACCCAAAAACTAGGAAAAATTTGTCAAACTGGAAAACTGCCAAAATGAGCCAGTTGGAATAGGTGGGAGGCCATCGACATCCATCCAGATCAAATGCACAATGTTTCTCTAAGAGTATTGTCGCAAGAAAATATTTCTTGCGATAATTCTCCAATTTATCAAAAAGCTCCAATCTCTAAGCATCCCTCAACACTACTTCCTCCTCTACATTCATCAAATTCCCATACACATTTCCCCAAGTTTCCTTAACCACCCTCATTAATAAGACATCAACATACCCTTCTATATTTTAGGGAAAATATTAATTAAAACAAATTAATAAATGAACTAAATAAAATTGATGCAAAGTCTTTCTTCTCATGCTAGCTTATTAATGAAATTTGACACTTTTCCCCAAAATTTATGAAAACCCACCATATCCATTTAATTCATCGTACCAACCAATAATCAAATTCAAGGAGGGTACTTAATGCTAGTATATATTTGTATGTATGCAATATACTTTCCATAATCATTAAACCATTCATTAAGTAATTAATAACATAGTCTATTAATTAATTCATCAAGTAATTATACTAGTGTAAATGTGTAGTGTGTGTATGCATAGTGAGTGTACACATATATTGTGTGTGTACTAAGAATAAACAATCACTACTTCTAATGAATATCTCATGTATTTTTAAAACTAAGCATGTGGAACAGTGAATCAAGTAAATGCATCATCCAACAATCTTTACCAACCAAACCACAATAATTCATCAATCATTGATTATCACACTCAAATTATCATAAGTGAATCAAAACAAGTGCTCTAAACACAGAATGGAGCAAGTAAAGAAATAATAATTGTACTTATAATCCCCAAGCATCATTCTCAACTAACTCTTAATCATCCTCCCTCCATAACCTACTTCCATCTTCCACATCTTATCATTTCATGTGTTGCAATATGATGGAGTGTCAACTATATACCCCTAACTCTAGATATAACTTGTAAGCATAAGCATTAACTATATCGACCTAACTTCCCCAACTTGCAACTGATAGTCACCATCACATGTCTAGGGATTTTTGTTTAACACAACCCTCCAATGACTTATGGTTTTGGAGGATACATGGTGGGTAATACCTCCAACCCTTATGATAGAACTAGGGTCAACACCCTACATCAAGTTATTGTGTGCAAATATTGTTCTTAAAGTCACGCCATCAAAAAACCACTCTAGGCATGTTGTGCATCATGTCAAAACCACACTTACCCACACATCATAGTAGTGTTTAAAATCATAAATTAAATAAGAAGTAAAACTTATAGTATACACTATCTTCATGATGTATACGACTTCCAAGTTACTTCGACACTACAATCATTTGACTATTGCATAACTTATCAACATTTAGGTTAGCTCACTAATAAATCATCATCTTGCATAACCATATAACAAATCTTCATGCTATTAACAATGTTATAATTTGTCCCCGGATGGGGTGATAGTGGGAACCATGTGTCCAAAGGAGCAGCCAGGATAGAGCCACTGTGGCGTCAACCATGTGACAGACGCGTGCCACCCCCTCCTGCCACCTTAATGCTATTAAATCAACCTTTCATGAGACAGGGAACCATTAATCTCAGTGCGCCCTGCTCTGGATTGTCATCCCTCGATGGACCAGCGCCATTGCTTTGGTTTTACTCTGTGCGTGTGTTGGTTTAATGGAAGGAACCAAATCCTCGGTTACTATGAGTTGCACCAGTTGTTATGGATGCCTCATTCTCCTATGATTGATTTCTCCATAGCTCAGCCTCCCGCTCAGTAGCTCCTTCGCCTGCTATCATTCTCTCCTGGTTGTTTCCGCCCTCACTATGTCTCAGAGATGCCAAGGCAGAGAGAGAGGTCCAAACGAGGCTCAGCAAGGTAGCCCAGTTGACCGCGTTTGGCCCTCCACCCCCGACCCGCACCCTCCCATGGTTCCTCCTCCTCGTTGCCTACCTTGTCCTCCTCCCTACTTGATCATCGCGTTATTTCCATCTATCCCATTGCATTGAGTAGTTACTCTTCAAAACTGATATATTCAACCACGAGCGTATATGTCCGAAGAACTTAGCGCACTCGAAGAGTCTGCGAAGGAAGTACTCATCGACCTCATGAATGAGAGAGCCATGTATGAAAGAATGATGTCTGAGAGTGTACAAGCATCATCGACGAGAGGAGTGCAAGCCTCTTCGTTGACTGCTCGTGGAGCCAGATCATCCCGACCATCAACAAAAAAGAGAAACAAACACAGAGATGACCTAGAAAATGTGAAGCTGATCCCGACCATATTGCCTGATTACATCCTGCCTCTGGCCGGTGTGGTTAGTCCAGATAATGGCCAAGAGACTTCGAGTACACCATGGTTACTGCGTACCTCTCGAAGGGGATACGCGCAGTTCGAGCACAGTAGGACAAGATCATAGCGTTGAAGTTCAGTGACTTCAACCTCAGAGATCGCAAGAATTACAGTATGCTCGCCCCATATAAACACCTGACCAGGACAAAGGGGAATAACTCAAAGATAATCCCCCAGCCCTGGACAATGAACCTCGTGCAATCCACCCTATTAAATGTAATGAAGATCCCGCACTTCGGAAGGCACCAGGAAGTGAACGTCTGTGTCAAGCTATTACTTGCATGTTACCATGGCGGTTACTTATGGTTAGATCGCCGCATTACAGTCGATCTGACGTTGATCCATAGGATCACGGGATTAAGTATGCAAGAACCTGACCCGCAGGAGTTCTATCCAGTAAAAGCCACAGATTGCACACTAGCATAGAAGATCAAGGATACATATGACAATGTTGAAAAGGGGACATGAGGTTACAAGGTAGCCTCCATCCAGAATGGTGCAGTGCGCCTAGCCTGCCAATTAATATCCGAAAATTTAGTAAGGAAGAACAGACCTACACAGGTCACAGGCTTTGTTGTTGACCTCACAGGGAAGTGTGTAAAAGGTCTATAGATGAACTGGGCAAAGTACCTAGTTAATTAGCTGGAACTAGACTGTCGTGAAGCACAGGATCAGGGCTACGAGTTTCATTTTAGCTGGCTCCTTATCCTCATCGCCTTTGTTGCATGGGAGATGTCGAAAGGTGCGACCTTCCTGGATAGTGAACCGTCTGAGCCACTTGCTGTGAATTTCACTACCCTTTGGTACTCGAGTTATATGAACAAACAGTGGCAATCGAACGTTGTTTTTCACACCTTTTTCCTTCAACTGAAGAGAGCCATCGAAGCTAAACCTCGCATGAATCCGAACACCCTACAAAGGTTCTAACCCCTAATGAAGTTCTACACAAATCAGCACTTCATCTACCTTACAAAGCGAGATGACGAACATAAGGAGTAGCTTCAGTCATACTACAAGCTCATGGAAGAGGACCTTGAGGATATCACTAAGGACTAGTCCACAGACCTCCTTGTTCCCGCAGACCCTGCATAGATGTCTTACTTTGATATCCCAGAGACTACGCATAAAGAACATGATACACCCAGACCCAACAGAATGAAGAAGACCGAAGAGGTCCAAGACTTAAGCAGTGCCTCAGGAAAGACTGCTTCAGTCTCACCTGACCGAGGGGGTGATGACAAAGTAGAATAACTAAATAGAAAAGGATATGAACAGAAGCCAGGCAAGGTAACACCGTCCAGAGATGAGGTTGATCCCCTGAAGAAGAGGAAGGATTCACCCCTGAAACCTTCTTCCCGAAAGAAATCCAGAGCCACCATGACCAAGATGAATATTGTACTTACTGCCGATGATTTTGACTTCATCATCGTAGCCCTTAGCGACGCTTCGCTGGAAATTGTGGAGAAATAGGAAGCCAAGTAGGAGGAAATGTACGACATAATTGAGGTCAAACTCTGAGGGGTACAATAGGCCCTCCAGTCCAGCCGTGCATTTTCCACTGCACCCCTGCCATCAGGAGAACCAGAGTTGGGAGTTGAGCCAACCCAACTCCACCGACCAGCTAATGCGGTCAAAGCTCGCCTTCGTCGCGCACAAGAAGAAACAAAACAAGCCACCTAGGCCTTGAAGCAAGTGCAAGGCGTAATCGTAGAACAACGCAGAGTTGCAGAGTAGGAGAAGGTTGCTCTCTAGGCAAAGTTTGAAGAAGAGAAAGTATAGATGCGATAAGAAAGAATAGTTGCTCGCAGAGGAACTCGAAGTGAAAGAAGCAGTCAACAGAGCCCTCCGCTCTGTGATGGGCTTAGAGCCAAAAGTAGAAGAACGAGCCACGCATCAAGTAGAGAAGCTCGTAGAGGTCATCCAACAACTACAACAACGAGTATTAGACTTAGAGCTCCACATAGTGCCCAACACCCCGCAGGATGTGAGGGATCAAAGAAAAGAAAATGCTCGAAGCGCAGTTGAAAGAATAAAGGCCCTTGCCATGGAATGTAAGAAACTCACTGGTTGCAGTGCCCAGACCTATGAACAACTCACTGAGAATCCATAACTGAAGGCACTAGAGTCGCAGCTCCAAGAGGTGAAGTATCAAGCAGAAACGATACATGTGCAGTTGAAACCCTTGTCAGCTATGGAAAGAATGAAGTGATCCCAAGAGTAGTGCACTGCCCAACAACAGGTCCACATTATTCAGAGAAGAGTTATGGAAGTAGCTCAGAGGCTCCAACTAGTACAGGATGAGGCTTACCAACTGTTCACAGAGATCGAAGGCCAAGGAGTGGAACTGGAGAAAGTTGTCACTATAGTTGAACAACACCTAGAGGGACCTGTCAATGAAGCAGTCATACAAGAGTTCGTTGAACAAGAGGTTGTGGCACAACAACAAGTCGAAGCAGATTGAGCCAAGCTCGAGGATTTTGAAACAGAACTAGTTAGATGAGAGTGACTTGAGACGAGTCATAGGTGAGTGTTGGGGGCTTGTTGGCCCTTGACCAAGTTTTGAGGATTCTTGGTCATGTTTGACTAATTTTGGGACTTCGGTAGGCTATCGAAGGCAGAGCGCAAAACGAAGTAGAGATCGTGGGATTTCGTCCCTTTTTGGGATTTGGGATTATGTAATGGGTATGGGATGTTAGCCCATAAGTTTACCCATGCTTAGGCCTATTTTGTATGTATAAATAGAAGTCTAGTCAATGTAAGAAGAGGCAGTTGCAAGTTGTGCTAAGTGCTAGAATTGGATCTATGTGATCAAGAGTTGTAAGTGCTTTGTTCTTACTGTGTGCTAAGAACTTACAGAGCTAAGTGCAAGTGATTGTAAGAAGGATTTGTTCTTAGACCTAGCTCAGGGAAGGAGGATCTGGCGAGGTGCACGCATATCTCCTGTTCTATGTGGAGTAGGGTGTTTGTGGTTTTGTGCATGTAACTGATTGAAGAAAGCTAATAAAGAAGATGAAAAGTTGTTGGATGTAGCCCCAGGGTGGGGATGAACCACGGACATGTTGTGTTGCTCTTCTTTGTGCAATGTATCGATGTGTTTATATGCTTAGTGATTTGATATAGATGAATGATAGGTATATCTGTTAGTGATTTGTGCTTAATGGTAAGAGTAAATGTTGGATATGAACAGAAGCTAGGAAAAGTAACACCACCCAAAGATGAGGTTGATCCCCTGAAGAAGAGGAAGGTTTCACCCCTGAAACCTTCTTCCCGGAAGAAATCCAGAGCCATTGTGACCAAGATGAATATTGTACTTACTGCCGATGATTTTGACTTCATCATCGTAGCCCTGAACGACGCTTCGCTAGAAATTGTGGAGAAACAGGAAGCCAAGAAGGAGGAAATGTACGATAGAATTGAGGTCAAACTCTGAGGGGTACAACATGCCCTCCAATCCAGCCACACATTGTCCACTGCGCCCCTGCCATCAGGAGAACTAGAGTTGGGAGTTGAGCCAACCCAACTCCACCGACTAGCTGATGCAGTCGAAGCTCGCCTTCATCGCGCACAAGAAGAAACAAAACAAGCCACCCAGGCCTTGAAGCAAGTACAAGGCGTAATCATAGAACAACGCAGAGTTGCATAGTAGGAGAAGGTTTCTCTCCAGGCAAAGTTTGAGGAAGAGAAAGTATAGATGCAACAACAAAGAACAGTTGCTCGCAGAGGAACTCGAAGTGAAAGAAGCTGTCAACAGAGCCCTCCACTCTGTGACGGGATTAGAGCCATAAGTAGAAGAACGAGTCATGCATAAAGTAGAGAAGCTCGTAGAGGCCATCCAACAACTACAACAACGGATATCAGACTTAGAGCTCCGCATAGTGCCCAACATCCCGCAGGATGTGAGGGATAAAAGAGAAGCAAATGCTCGAAGCGCAGTTGAGAGAATAAAGGCCCTTGCCATGGAATATAAGCAACTCACTGATCGTAGTGCCTAGACCTATGAATAACTCACTGAGAATCCATAATTGAAGGCACTAGATTCGCAGCTCCAAGAGGTGAAGTATCAAGCAGAAATGATACAGGCGCAATTGAATCCCCTGTAAGTTGTGGAAAGAATGAAGTGATCCCAAGAGTAGTGCACTGCCCAACAACAGGTCCACATTATTCAGAGCAGAGTTATGGAAGTAACTCAGAGACTCCAACCAATATAGGATGAGGCTTACCAACTGTTCACAGATATCGAAGGCCAAGGAGTGGAACTGGAGAAAGTTGTCACTACCGTTGAACAATGCCTAGAGGGACCTATCAACGAAGCAGTCAAACCAGAGGTCGTTGAAAAGGAGGTCGTTGCATAGCAACAAGTTGAAGCCGAACGAGCCAAGCTCGAGGCTTTTGAAGCAGAACTAGTTAGATGAGAGTGACTCAGGACGAGTCATAGGTGAGTGTTGGGGGCTTGTTGGCCCTTGACCAAGTTTTGAGGATCCTTGG
>JZKD02S0551127.1:5827-16438 GCA_000966675.3 Picea glauca
AGGGATTACTGAGGAATAAGGTATTTTTCTTATTGCAAGCCCCTCATAAACACTTGTGAGAAATTTTCTTAGTCCACTCGTGCGGCATCATGAACTTTAGTTCAGGTCATGGTGGGAGTGCTAGTAGGATATGCCAAGGATGTTGCCATAGTTATCCCCCGTCCGCCTATTTTATTTGTATGACCCCTTTACTCCATATGTGATTTGGATTAGCAAGCGTCACCATGCCTTCATCCAATGACAAATATAACATCAATAGCTCATATACATAAAATCCATAATTGAATCATCATATAACACCTGCAAGATAAATCAAGTAGTCATAATTAGATAAAATACACTCCCTAACTTAATCCAGAGTCCAAGGAAGTCTTTCAATGCTATCAACTTCCTCACCATGTCACGTTTCTTTCACACTCATGAAACATGATCATAATACTTTTCAATAATATACATCAAATAAAATAACATATAAATCTCAATACCCAACACAACATAACTCATAACCAAAACATAATCATAATGTACCATGTTTTAACCGGATCACTTGCTCACAAGTGTCCTCAAAGAATAAGTCAGTATACAAAATGTGATCAGTGGAACTAGATTTTGTAGTGTTCCATACATTGTAGTGATTAATAGAACAAAAGGAGAAGGAGAAGATATTTTTGGTTCAGCCTCTACTTGAGAGAACATAATGAAGATACCACAGTTTGAAAGTGAAAAATTAAGACACAAACTAGAAACTTTGAGGGAAAAGCTATAGTATCTAAGTAGACTTTCTAAGACTCAAATCAAAGTTGTTTTAAATAAATAATATACATACAAAAACTTGATACATTTTCTTGATACCTTTTGGAATTATACACAATAGTTAAAGAAAAAAAAATTCCAATAATTCAAAAACTAAACAAATGGATTTAATGATTTTGTAATTTTACCTCATTAACCATTCGTTCCTTGATTTATTGTATAGGTACAATCCACTAAACCCTTGAATCCTTTCTTCAAAACAAACATCAATTTTCTCACTTCCTACGAAAGTACATAATAACTCTGTATCTTATTTGGGTATGTAAAAATGTTTTCATTGAATGCAGCCTTAAAAAATCTCTAGAGATATTTTTTATGTTGGAGGGAAAATGAAATTTCCCACCATCCATTGAAATCCACATTTTTTTAAGATTCATCAACATCTATCAATGATTTTAGAAACCAATTTGTAAACCCAAATTCAACAAAGTTAGAGGTATCCAATTCATAAAAGTTATAATAAGGAATAATATTAATGGTTACAATTTAAGAAATAAAAATTATATCATGTCATTAAAAGTTCCAATGTTCTACCTAAGATTTATCATTTAAGTCCATAATATTACATCTTATTGGGGATTGAGTGTAACCTAATCCGAAATAGTCAAACATAATTGTAGACAATCTAAGAGGAAATATTTTTTCAAAAAGAAGGTGGTGTCTAAAGACAACGTTACAACACTTAAGCACAATACATTGTGATCAGAACATCACAATGAATATTGGACATCTTTTACACCAACAAGGATTGCATGATATGAATGACCCATTGGAATTGTTATTTATAACTTAAAGATCTTGATATGATATGATTTTCATCTAAGTGTTGAAAAATATTTCTAAGGAGTTCAAAGTTTCTAAAAGAACAAGCTCAGAAGAGATAGCAAGCAGAAATTCTTCAGTAGGGAGGAGCCCACTAAAAATTTCCAAATCGACGAATGAGATACATTCGGAGAGATCATGATCTTTCCAGGCCGTGAGATCTAGGATAGTTTCATAGAGGATAGCATCTGAGTCCTTCGGCACTCCAAGAATTCATAGGTTTGAAAGTGTTTTGAGAGCGAGATCACCAAATTCACGAAGTTGTGAAGTGAATCCTAGCCTTCAGTATCAAGGAGGATACATGGTAGCATATCAAAAAGTTCGTGAGAAAGAGCTCCTGAATATTTGCATGGAGCAAAGAGAAAACTTTGTGAAGACGTGAAGGATGAAGTAGATATGGACCGTTAGATCCAGAAGGGTACGTGGAAGAGATTTGCGTACTTTGGAGGAGAAGCACTTTGGTGAAAATTATGTGTCTAGTGTGATAAACTCCCAAAGTTGTGAAGTAGCGAAGTCCATCATGACCATTGATCTGAGGAGGACACACGTCATCAAATCATGGACTTCGAGGAAAAGAGAAAGGAGAAAGTGGAGCCCTTGAATGGAAGTTGTCTGAAGCTCCAAAGGTAAGGAATCATCCTAGTCATCAACTGTGTGGACACATGGTGTCATCTCTGTCACTTCAGTGATAGAGTACTTCAGGGAAAATGAAGAGTGAAGGCATGAAAAGTCCCAACGGATGAAGCGTTGAACTCCATCTGAACCGACCATTTGAAAAGGATGTGTGGAATTAGATCTATAGCTTCAAGTAAAGGGTACTTCAGGGAAAAATTTTGTTGAGACATTTGGAACTCCTAAATGTCAAAGTTTTGAATTAGATCACATTCATTGGTTGTCATAGGATCACAAACCATAGATATGGTCTAGGTGATTTCGTCGGTTCGAAGTTCAAGGAAAAATGGGTTGGGTGTGTTCAAAAGCGTCGAAGCCCAAATTCGTGAAGAGATCTAGCGAGAATCCATAGCCCATGGTCATATGAGAGAATATTATAGGATCAGAGCTAGCGCTCGCCAATTGGTGTTACCAGAGGCTCCATAAAATGGTTCTGCAAATAATTTGAACCTGCATGGGTAACATCAAGGGACCTATGTAAATTGATTCGAGGGTCTAGTAGAGGCTCGAAGAGCCGATTCAGCTCTAGTATTTGAAGATCATAGACCAGGATGTTGAGCAACCCCAAGGAGAGAAGGGGGGTCTGCATGAAGTGGTATCAGAGCCAAAGTTTCTTTTTGAGCTCTATGTGAGTAAAGTTCAGCACCATGCCGCCTAGAAGACATGTGGAGCCACCTATAGAAAATCGAGTTGTGGAAAGGGATATGAGAGAACTTAGTGCAAGATTAGATGTTATGGAGACAGCACAAAGAAGAGCACCTGATGTTGGAGATGTCAGTGATGTGGAGAGAGAAGAAGTGGAAGTTGAAGGAGTTGCAGGAGAAGATGTTGCAGAAGAACTCTTGTTGAAATTTTTTGTCAAATTGGGAGCAAGAGAAAAAATAGAAATCCCAATTTACAAAGGAAATTTAGATGTTGAAGAATTGCTTGATTGGATAAGATCAATGGACAAGTACTTTGACTATGAAGAGGTCGATAAGGAGAAAAAGGTGAAACTTGTTGTCACCATATTAAAGGGACATGCAGAACTGTGGTGGGATGAACTACAGGCTGAAAAAATATGCAAAGGAAAGAAAAAGATCAAGAGTTGTGATAGAATGGTAGCCAAGTTGAAAGCTAAATTCATACCCAAGTATTATCAGATAAATTTATTCGAGAAGTTGCATAACATGAGACAGAAGGGGTTAATAGTAAACGAGTACACAGAGGAGTTATACAAGCTAATCATCAGGGTAGGAAAGAGAGAAAAAGATGATGAAAAGGTTTCCAGGTATATTAATGGCCTGAGATATGAAATTTAGGATGAAATCAGCATGATGACAGTGAGGACAATGGAGGATTCTTATCAGATTGCACTGAAGGTGGAAGATAAATTGGCTAGGAAGCAGGGACAATGAAGTAGAGGAAGAAGTCTAAACAGAGATAAATGAATTGTCCATGACAAGGCACAGAATCCCAAGAGTGAGACTAGAAAATCACATAGTCACTCAGAAAGAGGTGGAAGTTCCTGAGGGAGACAGTATGGTGGAAGAAATGTTTTTCCTCAAGGAAGAGGAAGAGGCAGAGAAGGAGAGGTGAAGTGTTATTCCTATGGAAAAACATGACACATATCTTGGGAATTCCCTGAGAGGAATAAATAAGGAGGAGGTGAACCTCACATTTCGGAAGCACAGAAATGGAATTTTGAGGTAGAAGGCACAAAATATGGGAGGTCTTTGATTATGAAGAATGTTTTCTTGAAGCCAGAGCCAGAGGTGGAAAAACCATTCTAGAGGAACAGTTTGTTCAGAACATCTTGCAATACTAAAGATAGGGTATGAAAGGTGATAATTGACAGTGGGAACACTGATAACTTAGTATCCAAAGAAATGGTGGAGAAATTGGAGTTGGAGACAACTGCACATCCGAGTCTGTATAGAGTCTCATGGCTGTAGAAAGGACACCAGGTAATGGTAACTAAACAATGCCTAGTCTAATTTAAGATAGGAGGATATAGAGATGATATTTTGTGTGATGCAATCCCCATGGCTATATGTCATGGTTTGTTGGGGAGACCATGGAAGTTTGACAGAAATGTCATTCATGATGGGAGAAAAAATACTTATACCTTGGAGAAAAATGGTAGGACACACATGTTACTACCAATAGAGGATAAGAAGGTGAAGGAAGAAGCCAGCACAAGTATACTTCTCATGAGTGGGAATGAACTCCTGAGTGAAGTCAAGAAGGAATAGGAGATGTAGTTTGATGTGGTGAGGAAGACTAGAGTCATCCTTACAAGTATTTCTATGGATGATCTGCCTGAAGAAATTAAGGAGTTGTTAGAGAATTTTGTTGACATAGTAGTCGATGAGTTACCTCGCTCATTACCACCCATCAGGAGTATCATCCATCACATTGATTTAATACCAGGAGTGAGTTTTATGAACAAAGTAGCATACAAATTGACACCTCAAGAGAATTATGAGGTAAAGAGACAAGTCTAGGATTTGATTGAAAAGGGTTTGGTCAGGGAAAGCTTGAGTCCATGCGTAGTACCAACTGTGTTGAGTCCGAAAAAAGATGGAGGATAGAGAATGTGCATAGACTCAAGAGACATAAATAAAATCACCATCAGGTATAGATTTACTTTTCCAAGGATGGATGACTTAATGGATTGTTTGAGTGGAGAAAATTATTTTTCAAAGATAAAAATGAAAAGTGGATATCACCAGATAAGGATGAGAGAAGGTGATGAGTGGAAAAAAACTTTCAAAACAAACAAAGGGTTGTATGAGTGGCTTGTTATGCCATTTGTCTTAACAAATGCCCTGAGTACTTTTATGAGGTTGATGAATGAGGTATTAAAATATTTTATGGGTAATTTTGTGATTGCATATCTAGATGATATATTAGTCTTCAGTAAAACTGAAGAAGAGCATTTGAGGCATTTAACATTAGTGATGCGAAGATTACAGTAGGAGAAGTTGTTGATAAATCTGAATAAATCCTCTTTTATGAAGACATAACTCATTTACTTGGGTTTTGTGATCTCTTCAAATGAATTGAATATGGATCCAGAGAAGGTGAGAGAAATCAGAGAATGGCCATCACCCAGGAGAATATTTGAGGTGAGAAGCTTCCATGGATTAGCAAGTTTCTATCGGAAGTTCATTAGAATTTTCAGTGGTATTTGTGCACCAATATTAGATATGGTGAAGAAGAGGCACAAGTATTTTAAGTGGATATAAGAAGCTAAGAAAAGTTTCAGGATATTAAAGGAGAAGATAAAAGAACAATCGATTCTGGTCTTTCCATATTTCGGGAGGACATTTCAAGAAAGATGTGATGCTAGTGGAGTTGCAATTGGAGCAGTCTTGAGCCAAGATAATAATATTTTTGCATATTTCAGTGAGAATTTGAATAAAACCAAGAGAAAGTATTCAACATATGATAAATAATTTTATGCAGTAATTCAAGCCTTAAATAAATGGAGGCACTACCTTGTTCCAATATAATTTGTTTTGTACAACAATAATCAAGATTTACAATTTATAACCAGACAGGAGAAGTTAAATAAAAGACATGCTAAGTGGGTAGAGTTTATGCAAAATTTCACTTTTGTCATTAAAAACATTTCTAGTAATGCTAACAAAGTTTTTGATGCATTGAGTAGGAGATGTCTAATTCTACAGGAATTTCAAGTGAAAACCTTAGGGTTCTAGCACCTTAAGGAGATGTATTGTGATGACCTAGATTTTAAAAAGGCATATGAAGCATGTGAAAATCATGTTCTCGGAGACAGAAGCTAGTGGACAGAGTATCTGATTCAATATGGATTTTGGTTTAAAGGCATCCGGTTGTGCATACCAAAGTGCTCGATGAGAGATAACTTGCTGAAAAAAACATAGTGGAGGTCTAGCAGGACATTTTAGCCATGAAAAGACATTTGCACAATTGACTAGATCATACTATTGGCCAGGTATGATGGAAGAGGTGAATAAGTGTGTAAACAGATGTAATATTTTCCAGTATGCAAAGGGAAAGAGATAGAACATTGTATTGTATCAACCATTGCCTATTCCAGATAGGCCTTGGGATGCAATAAGCATGAATTTTATGTTGGGGTTGCCAAGAACACAAAGGGGAAGTGATTCCATATTTTTCGTAGTTGATAGATTCTCAAATATGGCACACTTTATCCCATGCCAGAAAAATATTGATGCAACACACATTGCAAATCTGTTTTTCAAGGAAGTTGTGAGACTTCATGGATTTCCCAAGAGTATTGTCTCGGAGAGGGACACTAAATTTGTTGTTCATTTCTGGAGAACATTGTGGAAGAAGTTGGGGAAAGAACTATCCTTTAGTTCATCATATCACCCTCAAACATATGGGAAGACTGAGGTGGTAAATCAAAGTTTAGAAAATCTATTGAGGAGTCTAGTCACTGAATAGCATAGCCAATGGGATCAAATTATGTCACAAGCAGAGTTTGCATGCAATGACTCACTAAACAGGTGTACAGGGAAGAGTCCATTCTAGATAGTATATGGGATGAAGCCAAGAGGAGTATCATAGTGGAGAGATTTGGAGAAGATTGAATTTAGGAGCATTGGAGCAGAAGACTTCATTGCAGGAATGCATAAGCTTCATGATCAGATCAAAGAGTAGTTACAGAACAATAGCAGAGAATATAAATGCAGAGTTGATCCTAATAGGAGAGAACTTCAATTTGAGGTGGGAGATCAAGTTCTGGCACATCTTAGGAAGGAAAGGTTCCCAAGGAGAACATATAACAAGCTGAAGTTGAAGAATATAGGACCGTGCAAGATCCTAAGAAAATTTGATTCCAATGCTTATGAGATAGAGCTCCCGGAGGGTGTGGGAATATTTCCCATATTCAACATTTCAGACTTGTATCCTTATAGAGAATATGAACCCAAAGGATCAGAAGATCAAAAAGAGATCCAGTGGGAGAATCAGATGCCTGTAGCAGAAAAGTCGTAGATGGAGAATATCATAGATCAGAGGATTGGTAAGACAACCAGGAGGAAGACTTATTTTGAGTATTTGGTAAAGTGGAAAGGCCACCCAATAGAAGATGCTAGTTGGATAAATGAAGAAGATATTCAGAAGCATGTAAATTCAGTTCAAAATCTCATAGAAACGAGTCCATGAATTTTTGTCTAGAGGAGTATGATGTAGGAGCATCGTCATCAGCGTGCAAGTGGAGGACAACTAAGTGCCCTAGTGCACGTTTTGAAGTGATTTTGAATTTAAAGATGTCATATCATATAAATATATTAAAATATTTAAATTAAAGAACTTCTTTAATGTTAAGAGGTTGAACCATTGCTTTAGATCGATGGGGATTGTATTTCCTTTAATGTAGACAATAGTAGTACAGATTCGAAGCATTCTCTCTTATCTGTCTGTACCGATTATTTATTGTAATAGGACTTAGTTGTTGAAATCTTTTAATTTGATAGGATAGCACTAAGGTAGTCAGAGGAAAAATCTCTATGAGCCTTTTTGTATAAATAAATGTAGTGTTTCCCAAATGAGGTTGTTGAAAGTTGATAAAAGTTATTTGAAGCCGACAGTTGTTGAGTGGCTGAAGAGCATTGTATGATCCCATGTACATATCATTTGAATGAATATAACAGAGAAGAGTTAATCCCAAATGTCTGGTATTGTTGTTATTGTGTCTATCTGAATGAATCGTAGGCTTTCTATTTAATTGCAATTCTCTGTTATTACTTGTTCTTATGTTATGAATGCATTGCATGGTTGAATGTATGAATCTCTAAGGATTAGATAAGTTTCAATTGTTTCTCTTCTACGATCCTTTGCAAGGAGTGCATAGTGTTCACAAGGTGTATTTTTATAGATTCTATTTTAACTTAGAAGCTCAAAAGAGATAATGTGAAGATTTTGTTTGCAAAGAGTGCATAAGTGTCTGCAAGGTGTGCATTGACGGGGTCTGTTTTGAATCAGAAGTTCAAGAGGGATAACTTGAAAGTTTGCGTAGGAAGAACACACTCAACATCATATTGTTTAGGAGGAAAAATTGGCTTGTGTAAGAACTGCTGCAAGGAGTGCACAGTCACCCATCAAAGGAATAAGTTGAAAGAAACTTGTTTGCAAGGCGTGCACAAGGTCGATATTCGAATAAGTGTTGAAAAATATTTCTGAGGAGTTCAAAGTTACGAAAAGAACAAGCTCAGAAGAGATAGCAGATGGAAATTATTCAGTATGGAGGATCCCACTAAAAATTTCCAAATCGACGAACGAGATCTATTTGAAGGGATCGTGATCTTTTTGGACCATGAGATCTGGGAGAGTTGCATGAAGGATAGCGTGAGTCCTTCAACACTCTGATTATTCGGAGGTTTGAAAGTGTTTTGAGAGAGGGATTGACAAAGTCCCAAAGTTGTGAAGTGAATCCTAGCTGTCAGTATCAAGGAGGATATGTGGTAGCAAATAAGAGAGTCTGTGAGAAAGAGCTTTAGAAGATTCGTTTGGAGAAAAGAGAAAACTTCACGAAGATGCGAAAGACAAATTAGATCTAGATCGTTAGATTAGGAAGGGTACATGGCAAAGATCCATGTACTTTGAAGGAGAAGCACTTCGGCGAAAATTTTGTGTGGAGTGTGCTAAACTCCCTAAGTCATGAAGTAGCGAATTCCATTGTGACCATTGATCTGAGGAGGACACATGTTGTCAAATTGTGGATTTCAAGGAAAAGAGCAAGGAGAAGGTGGATCCGTTGACCAAAAGTCGTCCAAAGATCCAAAGGTAAGGAATCATCCTAGCCATCGATTGTGTGGACATGTGGTGTCATCTCTATCACTTCAGTGATAGAGTACTTTAGGGAAAACAAAGAGTGAAGGAATGAAAAGTCTCGAAGGTCGAAGCGTCGAACTCCATCTAAACCAACCATTGGAAAAGGACGTGTGGCATTAGATCCATAGCTTAGGGTAAAGGGTAATTTGGGGGGAAAAGGGTGTTGAGACGTTCAGAACTCCCAAGCATTGAAGTTCTGAAGTATATCACATTTGTTGGCTGTCAGAGGAGTGCGGATCATAGATCTGGTCCAGGTGATTTCGTCGGTTCGGAGTTCGGGGAAAAAGGGGTTAGGTGCGATCAAAAGTGTTGAAGCCCAAATTAGCGAAGAGAGCTAGCCAGAAGCCATATCCCATGGTCATATGAGAGAAGAGTCTAGTATCAGATCTAGCACTCGCTAGTTGGTGTTACCAGAGGCATTAAAAAATGGTTGTGTGGGTAATTCGAACCTTCATGGGTAACATCCAAGGACCTGTGTAAATTGATTCCAGGGTCTAGTAGAGGCCTAAAGAGATGATTCGTCTCTAGTATTTGAATATCCTAGACTGGGAGTTTGAGCAGCCACGAGGAGAGAAGGGGGGTCTACATCATGCCACAATATTCTACTTTCATAGTCGACAAGGAGACTACCTTATGTTTCTTACATGACCAAACCAACAATCCAGTGTTGAAGTGAAACACATAGCAAGAAGTGGAATTATGATCATCATTGTCGCCATCCCAGTTGGAATTGGTGAAGTCGATTAACGAATTTGAATTTCAACAAAACTTGATAAAAAAATGAGTGGTACCCTTGAGATAGAGAAAAATTCATTGCACTTCTTTCCAATGGCTTTCTCTAGGGTCCTTCATAAATCGAGAAACCACACTAACAACAAAGGAAATGTCAGGTCAAGTGTGAATACGATAAATGAGAAAAACGAACATTTGTCGATAAAGTGTAGCATAAACTTGGGGAGTATGACAAGTTTTAGTCAACTTTAGCCCAGATTGAAAAGGAGTAGAATAGGGATTACAATCTACCATCTTAAAACATGTCAAAAGATCCATTACATATTTAAACAAAGTTACCAACTTAAGAAGAACCCTCCAAAGTTCTTGTTTTTTTAGAGGTGTTTTTTTTTTCCTCGTTTTCAAAAAGTGGCACTACTGATAACACATTTTTTATGGAGGGTGGATAAAATGGTGACCTATTTGAAATCACAGCCTTGACGATCAATACCAGTACAAAAAATTGACCCTCAAACTAAAAGGTGGTGCTTCCAGTAGCACCAATTTTATTTTTTGAGTCAAAATTAACACCTAATTGAAAATATAGCCTTGACCACTCATACCATCACAAATGAAACAATGAAAATCTACTCCTAAATTGAAAACGTGAAAAAAAAATTATTCCTTAACTTTTTTTTAATTTACATTAAAAAAGGAGATGAAAAAAACCTCCATAAACAAGATTTAAAAAATTAAAAGTTAAAA